>BMAO01024830.1:0-35440 GCA_019973975.1 Trichonephila clavata
ATTGAAATAGTGTATTCATAGGTACTGTATGGTAGAATAATAGTATTTTGCATGAAATGGATGTTGAAAGTGTCATGTTATGAAGAAATATTATTCAAATGAAATATTTTTTCAAAATGATTCATTTGTATTAATTGTTTAGCATTCACTTTCGAATCACTTCCTTCAGATCCTGTTCAGTCGTTATTTAGTTGTGGTTGTTACTGCTCCTGTGGTTTTATATTTTCCGTTGTGACATTATTTTTACTCTGGTAAATTATACAGTTTAATTATTATCTTTAATACTCTTTTTGTGTTATTTGGCTTAATTCATTCCATTAATGCTTGCTACAATAAACATAAATAATTTAAAAAATACAAAATATTACGAAATTCTCTTGTGTTGTTGTTGTTGCGTATGCCACCTGTCTGACGTAATCACATCGAGGCCCACGAAATTCATCATGGCAACGGGCTAGAGATACGTCTGTCATTAGCCTAAAGTTTGAGCCCATGAAGGTGATAGCACGATTTTACTCACGATAGATGGCGACACCATTCGGACCCACTGATTTAAAGATCACGTACTCCGTGTGTACTCGGCGAGTATTTGATGGCATCAGGCATGGATCCCAGACCTTCCGGTCTGGCATCCGAAGCTCTAACCACTAGGCTACCCACGGCCCAATTCTCTTGAAAAAACTTTTATATTGATTTCAATGAGTCATGTTAGTGAACAAATTAGAATTTTATTAAAGTTAAATATTAGAATCGTACTTATAAATACCATCAACGTACGCTTAGCGTTGTTGCATCAATAATGATGATGCTATTTTTACAAGTTCAAGTGAAACTTAGTTAATGTTATTCAACTACAGTTTAAAATTCCCAATTGATAAGATGCCAAGTCTTTTTAATTGATTTCTGGAAAAGAAATTAAAAATACCGATTGTTGTCTTATTATTATCGCAATTATAAATATTTGAATTATTCCAAGAGAAATCGTATTTTTCTTGGATTCATTCAATAGAGGATCATATCAGTAGCTTAGCGTGGGTGGGGGAGGGAGTGCATAATAAATCTGAAAATAGAAAATTATTCAAAAATTACCTCAGATCGACTATGTGTACGTTAAGGCTAACAAATTTAGCTATTCTGGTAATTAAACATGGCATATATATTGATTTTGACAATTGTTTGCTTTTGAAAGAAAAAAAACCATCAAAAGTGCATTTTTAATCAGTTAAATAATTTTAAAGCATTTTTTTTTTTTACTTTTATACTAATATTCTTGACTAATAATTAAAATAGAGAGGCGACAAATTTCTGGTCGACCCCAGGCGGCGAAAGCCCTCACTATGCCTCTGAATAATGTTGGAAGAATTTTAGGCTTGCAATGATGTCAGACCATAACATTGTACAATAAGAGAGAGAGATAGAAAGATCTGCATCTGTAATTAAATAAGAAAGATAAAATGTTTCAAGTTTTCTTTTTCTTCATTAATTTTTCGTTTAACTTTTAAAACTTGTTGGTACAAGTAAATCAGAAATTTAAAAATAAATTTTTAATGAGAAAATAATAACTTATTTATTTTGCCATTAATAAAATCTTTCAAATAAGCAGATGGACCTATAGCTGTTTTAACCGGCAGTATCATGCTTCGAAAATAATTCGTTACTCCCATTATCACAGCTAACTTCGAATTCGGTGCCGAAGTCACCATTTTCCGGCCCGATGTCGCCTTCCATGCCATCCAATCCATTTTATGCAACATTTTTTTAAAGAATACATTATAGAAAAACTTAAAGGAATTATTAAAGACTGTTGAACATTTTTACAAGCAAAGGTATCATTTTGTTTACGCCATCAGCATATATTTGTTTCATCAGTGTCAAATTTTCAGTGGCTGCTGCTATGTTTTTGTTTTTTTTCTGCATATAAAAAAACGGCCTCCCTTTTCATATTTGCGTCATGGTGAACTCGTCTTGATACTATTACCGATATCTTTGATGGTCTGCTGATTAAAATAAATCGTATATGTAAAAATAAAAAAAATCTTAAACACGGACAGACTTTGATGTTTATAATAGATTGAATATTGGATATTAACTGTCGAATGCGATATCATCGATGCAAATGGAAAGAATGGATGGTTGCATTTTTTCTTTTAAAAAAGGAAGGAAAATCGATTCTTCCCACCCAACAAATGTTTTGCCTTCGATTCTAAGCCGAACCCGATTTTCAGTCGCATTAACACTGGAAAAAGATTACGGTTCAGGTTCGAGTAAATGCGTATATAATTATTAAATACATACTGAGTTTTTCATTCGTTTAATTCATAGCTTATCTCTCATTAAATGAAACTGTAATCAACTAAATTAAAATGTAAATTTAAAGTGTCTATTTTTAAATTAAAAACAGATATGGGCAGCAGAATTAATGGGGTTAATTTGCAAGATATTGCAGTAAGAAGTTTCATAATATATGCTTTAATCTTCAAGTAAGCAATAATTTTACAACACCCTAAAATTAAGATTTTACGCTCATCCTTTTTTGCTTAGTAAATTTTAAGCCTCATTTCACATTTAAGATTTTATACATTTATAAAAAGTAGAATGGGGGTATATTGTGCATTTAATCAAGATTTTAAAATACATACATGGAGAGGTAATTTTAAATTTGAATCTAATAAAACGCAAATAACTTAAAATAAATAAATATTCAAATTTTTAAAAATGCTTCGTAAAATATTCTGAAAAAAAATTGTTTACTTTTCCAATAAATTACAGCTATTTTATATTTTAACTTTTTTTTTTACAGTCATTTACTATAAGTTAGAGTTATTGTATTTAATATAGTAATTTCTAACAAATTTTAGTTTTATTATAATTATTCTTGACGAAAAGTGTAAGACGTTGAATTTCATACATAAGCTTTTGTTAAGATTACATCGAAAAGCAAATATCCTGGAATATTCCTCCATGTTTTAATGTACCAGATGCAATATAATATTTATAATATAACGACATTTGTTTAAATATTATTTATCAAATATTGTAAAAGATTCCCGTACTTCATTTTCTATTGTATACATATTTAATGTTTCGTTTCCTATTGCATATATGCTCCATGGTTCATTTTCTATTGTAAAAATACTGCGCTTAGCATTTTTTTAAATCCTAAAAGTACATTTTTTTGTATAAATTTTTATAAATGGGCTATTATTGTTTTTCAGGGATATTGTATTGTAAATTTGCATTCGATATGATGTTGTGAAAACAAAGAAAAAGTATATCCATTTCTTTAGTATACATAATCTCTTTTTAAATTCAACACTTTTGCATTTTCTAACCATCTAGAAAACCCGAACTCTCTAAGCAAATGTTCCTTGAAATCTTCGCAAATCGGTGCTTACAAAGAACAAGAACAATGAAGATAGCGAAAACGTTCCTAGAAATGCTTGTATTTGAATGATGGCTTAAAAACGCAAATAAATTGAGATGGGTAAAAAGAGATTGAAGACGGCTACCTACAGAGCTATTGTAAATGCATCAGGATAAAGCGAAAACTGATTCTTTTTCAGAGTGAAAGTAATATTCAAGCAAAAAAAGGAGAAAGAAATCATTATCTCACAGGGTGACATCCATTTTTTTCCCGTCCGGCGCTACCAGCATGGGGTCATTCTCTTGCGGAAAATATTATATTATGGTAAGGGAATATTACTAAAGATTTCTGACGTAAATCGATTTTGAAAACATCTGCTCTACAGTGTAAAATGTAAGCTGAATATTGCATTATGCATTTTTCTTTGGACGATAAGCGGGAGACTTCGTAATGTATCAAGCTAGGAATTGCACCATTGGTTTTTATTTTTATCTAAACGCCTCCTGCATCTAAATTTTATATCGAAAATGGAAAAGAGAGTCTTGGAGATGACCATCATTTTAGAGAAAACATTATTTATTAATGACTCCACGCGACCAGAGGATGAATAATATAGAAATTTTTGAAAGGTGTTTCGATAGAATTTGTGTTTCTGTTATGATGTGGTCAATACTTGATAGTAATTAAAAAAATTAATTCTGAATTTCTCCGTTTGCAAAAATAGTTTATCGTATATAATCCATCTATATTAGAAAAACTTTTAAGACACGTTTGAATCTAGGAACCGAAGGTAAATTTTAAAACAACCCTATAAGAAATCAATATGGCAATGGATTACTTTTATATAGATTAACCTGATATTTCTTGCAGTGTTTCATTTCCCATAAATTTCAAATTGTTAGTTCGAAAGGTAAAGATTTTTGCTTGACATTTTCATTTTATCAGGATACACACACTATAGTCCAAAACGATTTTTAAGAAAATATACTGATGAGTGTTCCGATGGCGTATACATATGTTACCAAAAATAATAGCTCTGGATGGGTAATTAGCATTTTCAAATAAATAAAACTTGTCAAGAAATTTTAAAACAAAATATGTTTTTAATAATATACCTAGGCAGTCAGAGTTCTTGACTTTCCTGCACTAATACCCACTCACACAATAAATATAAGAATCATTATGATTTTTTCACGATAATCTTAATTTTGTTCATCAAATAAATGAAGATATACTTATAACACACTTACTCCTCGTTTAGATCGACATATTTAAGTCTGAAATTATACAGATTGAAGTATTCTGATGATGAAATTAAAGATAAAATCATCGACATCTGAAGATAAAATCATTGAATGTAATGTTAAAGTACCAGATTTAATCTGAGAAATTAATTTAAAAGTGTGGCAATGGACTTAAATGTGCCGATTCCATAATAAATGTAACACACATTTATTCTTTTTACATTATAATTTAAAAATCTAAAATAAATCACAATTTTAAAAAATCTATCTTTTCCATTAATATTTTTAAAGAATTAACTTTGCTGTAAAAAGAGACGGGATAAACATATTTTAATTAAAAAAACGATTTGGAAAAAAAGAGCAATGAGTTGCTTTCTTTAGCACAGTAAGACCAGAACTTTGATTTCAATGTTGGTTTGATTATGTATTTGTTAGCGTCACCCTTCAAACCAACGGGAACACTATTAGCAACGAGCCTCGTAATTTAAATTCTCGTTTAAACAACGGCAACGAAACTTGAACTGGGGTCCAAAGCTCTAAGCTTTTACACTACGCCAACGTGAGGATTTTGAGCCTCGATACACAGATTCAACATACCTCAATCCTTTTATAGAACAAATCTTTAGTGCACCAGGACAAACCCCCGGATCTATAACACTGTTCCCACTCATAGTATAGTACAACTGCAGTAGTAATGTTTTTTGAGGTTTAGATCGATAATAAAATATATATATATAATTCCCACTCACACATTAGAAGACGCTGCACCAAATTACACCGAATGATCAAAGCGCCACATATATCATAGTCATTCCATAAAAATAAGTCAATTAAATTGGTCTAGGTAACATATCTATATAACTCACTGTTTCTCAAACTGTGGGGTGCAAGCATATCGAAAAGTCGAAAATAAAAGATTAAAAAAATTATGTATATTAATTTACAGAAAGGGAAAAAAAAACAAAATGCATTCTTTCATAATAAAAAAAAATAAAATACATTCTTTCATAATAAAAAATAAAATACATTTTTAATCTGTTATAATATATTTATAAACGTATGAGCACCGCACTATGTATTTGATAATTAATTTAACAATATTAAACTAATAATATACGTATGATAATTGTCAGTGACTCCCATGGGCTTGTCTTGCAGGACAAAGTCTTTCAAAAGAAGATTTAATGTTAGAAATTGACACGCTAAGTTCTTTTTCTGATTTATATTATATCTATATTAATTTAAATAAATTTATTTAGCAATCAGTTTCAATTTAAAAATTAGAAATAAAAAATAACATAATACTCCTATCCCTTATTGCTTAAGATTACTATATTATTTAGTAATTAAATATAGTAATAATATAAATATATATTTATATGCATAAATAATATATTAAATATTAAAAAATGTACGTTACACTTAAAAGTACCGTATACAAAATTCAATCATTTTTTGTACGGTTCATAATGAAAGTCATAATGCAGTTTTAGCTTCAAAATACATTATTAATGCATTGAATGCGTTATTATAGGGGGAAGCGTGATAAAAATCGTTATTGAAAATTGTTCGCAAACATTGACAATTTGAGAATCACGGGTATAACTCCGACAGTAACTCTTAATAAGAAACTTTTTCGGCTGGTCCATGTAACATGAGAAGGAGATGACCTGGTCTTAAAAACGGATAGATACAACAGAGTTGAATGTTTTGGTCATTAACCCCTTAAGCGGTCAAATTTTCCCCAACATGGTCCACAAAAAGGCGTATTTTTTATAGCATTTAAATACTTACAGAATTCAAAAAAGGAAAAATAAAAAATTTTAGTTTAAAGTTTTCATATGCTTTTTCTTATTTTATAATTATGAAACACAAAAAACTCATGTTTGCTTTTTTATAAGTATACTCTGCCTGCTATGAAGAATGTTTCATATATTTGAAAAAAAAACATTTTTCACATAGTTAAAAAAGCAATTCATGTTCGTACTTCTTTTTCAAACGGTTGAGGGTTACGTGTTTATATATATATATATATATATATATATATATATATTATATATATATATATAAACACAATTTGAAGCATGGTGTAGTAATAGGCCTTACATTGCATTAGGAACAGAGATAATATCGATTTTTTTTTGGATTAGCTTTCCATTTTCATTTATTCTAAAGCATTAACATTGCCTTGCCAATCCCTGTTTTTTATCGAATGCTTTGAAGAATCTAAATTCCTGCCTTCAATGAAAAATTTCCACTTTCACAACACAAAGAAAATCCCGGATGAGAAGTATTTCAGTACCATGTACAAAATGCATATCTTAAGCAGAAAAATATCAATGTAAGAATTAAAAATATGGGCAAATAAAATATAGAAAGAAGAAAATATCAGTGTCCGTTCAGCGTATGTGCAAACTGGTTGTGGCCACCTTTTGTGAGCCTGTACTGTGTATGGGCAAACCAGTTATGGAATTAAACGTAAGAATTGGAGCAGTTTTGATGTAAGCAGAAAGAGTTTGAAATGTCTGGTTCAGATGACCTCCGCTCATCCTAGGCTGTCGTGCCATACATGTTAATGATGAATTTTTACTCATAAAAGAAGTGCGCTATTTGTTGTGGCGATTTGATGAATAGAGAATCAATATGCTCGAATATAATAACCATGATGCAAAATGTGATAATCTGTGTGTTTTTTTCCTCTATTTTTTCGAGCAATTTAAAAGAAAGATAATCGGGCAATTAAAAATAATATAGAATAAATCACGGGTTTTTTTTTAAAATTAATTGGAACGTTTTATTTTATTACTTTCAGCAAAAGTGACATCATCACTTGGGAAATAATAAATACGTCTTTCATTAAAACAAGTAGAACTCATTGCAAAACCGAAATGTAATATATTTGTAACTAAGCATTAAGGTAAATTACAAAATAAATCTTAAAACAGAAATTCATTTGATTTTTCAGTCCCATTTAATGAGTTCAATTAATTCGCTTTTAAGCAACATAAGTACCAAAACTATTTTCTCTCTTTAAATCCTTAGGAAATCAAATCACTTCTCAATTCCCTGCTATCTGCTTCATCGAAGATCACGACCAAAAATCGAGTCCAAGATTACTGTACTTTTTCATTCGGCGTTACGACTCCCCCGACATGTCAGATAATGTCGGTTTACATCAGTCGCCGACTTCCATTCATCGCCGGCTATCCCGTATCGCCGAAAAGCAACGACCGGAAACGTCGGGTAACGTCACAGCAACCGGTAGGTTCATTAGACCTCCGAAAATTGAGTCGCGATCGTTAAACGTGTCGCCAAGCGGGTCGGGCTTTTGAGACCCGCTCATGCAAACCCCTTTTGCCCATGTTTTAGTGCGCATAAATCACTTCCAGAAAAGCTCCCGAAGAGTCATAAAGATGTATGCATCCCCTAACAATGCCCTTAAACGTGTTGTCTCTGTTGCGCTTGCTTTTTTGAATTGATGAGAGGCGACTCTTCTATGTCAGGAAAAGAGAACCCTTAACAATGCGGGATGGTTCCAACCCTTTGTTGCTCTGAATCGCCTAGGTTTTGTTTGAAGCGATGCAAATTAAAAGTAAGTTTTTTTTCTTTGGGAATGAAATGAGTATTTCGTTTAAAGATGCGTGGTAGTTAGAAAGTAAGAAACTTATTTAGAACTGTAATATCTGTTACACGCGTTAGAGTTTCTGGAGTTATTGCCTGTCAGGCATTTCACCTCCTTAATGATCTTGTTGGATTTAGTGGATAAATTACGTTGGTTGTGAAAGAAAATTAAGTAATGGTAATTTAAAAAGATCAAATTTAATGTATTTTCTATGTGTGTGTGTGTAGTACTTTTCAATTTTTCTCCCTTTTTCAGGAAACCTTCATCATTGTTAATAGAGTCCTCAAGATTTCTTTCATATTTCGTGCGCTTTTATTTTTTTTCCCTCTCAATAAGCATTTAGATTTAGATTTTATTTAACTTAAAATTTTTAGTGTTTCTAAGGAACTGGAGATGACAGTACCAATTTGCTCTTTTGAGAAACGTACGTCTTGCTGCAGTTGACAATACAGATGTTAGTTGCAAAACGTATATCATGCTTAAGATGATAACTCTATTGGGTTCAATTCATGTGACGTCATAGTCACTATATAAAAAGCAATAATTGTTTCCAGCTAATCAGTTATTGCGTTTCGTTGTTGCCAACTTTTGAACTATTTAGAAATTTCTCTTAAAAATACACATTTGTCTACAATAATTTGAAAAATGTTTACCCAATTATAAAATTTTAAATTTTACCCAAGTTTTACAAATAGAACAATTAATTTGATGTTTGTTTTGAATTCAATGGATAACACGTGTCTATCTTTATCATATGACCGTCATGAATTGAGCCCATTTACTTTGAAACACACTACATATGGTAACATTTAATAACTGCAAAACGCTATGTTGCTTTTGAGATCTTACTCAGCAATAGATCCCAAGCCATGATCGTATTTTTTTCCCTTCTTTGTCGAATTCAGTAATATACACGCACACATTTTCCGTTCCGACACGGATTATGAAAACATTCAGAATAGTGAATTTGAATTTATGGGAAATGTCATGATGGTGTTATACCTTCACTTCATTTCTCTTTTGAAAGAAAATTAGAAAGTTCAAACAAGTATCGAAAACTGTCAACATCAGATTTGGAAATATACTTGAAGGAAATCTATATATTTTAGCACCTCATCTTGTACGAAAGCGAATCTATTACGGGTTTTATTCAAACAGAAAAGCTAAGGCTGAGGATTCTAATTTTGCAAAACATGTGACACAAACAACATTTCCTGCATGTTTACAGAAGTACCAAAATTTAAAAGATTGAAAAATTTGAATTTTATTATCATAACACAGAAAATAAACCTGAAATGTTGGATTCTATCGCTGTAAGTGGCCATGGTAGCCTAGTGGTCATGGTCACGAACTCGTGACCAGCATTGTCAGTCACGGGTTCAAGTGCTATTGACACTGAAGACTTCCCGTGTATAGGGGTTGATGCAATTTAAATCGGCCGTAGCACAAAGTACACACACCGTGGAAATTCGTAAAATAGAGTGTGACGTTTATAAACAAACTCAATTTACCACTGCGAATAACTTTAATCCATTTCCCTCAAAATAAATGTAACAACTTTAAAAATAAATCAATTGTTAATATATTATTGAAATTTTCTTTTTTTAAATTTTCGATTAGAATATTTGCGATTGAATTCGATTTCAACTGCAATTTGCTTTAGTAGATTTTAATCGTATGGCGAGTATACGTTGTAAAAAAGGGGAATTTATCTCCTTTCATTTCATCCCTAATTTTGAGGGATAACTTCTTGATTTCATTGAATAATTTTTCGTTATTTAGTGTCAGTTAAATTAGCAAATACATATACATTTGTTTTAAGAATGCTATTTGAGAGAAAAAAATATATTTAACTGCAATTTAAATTAGGAAAAAATAAAGGAAAGACATTCTCAAAACATTCTCCTTTTATGAAAAATGCTGCTATGATAATAATATGTTGGCTACATATTGATAAATATTTTACACCTGAGTTTGTAATGGGTCTATCATCGACCCTTTTACTAATCATTTTGAGGAAAACTAATTCTTTTTAAATGTTGTTCTATTGAAAACTTTCTCCCAATGAAGAATACACGGTTTATGGAAATGTAGGATGATATTTAAGCATTAACTTTTAGGTACGTGAGATCAGTAGTTAGGAGTTTTAAATTAACAGTTAGTGGTTAGCGGAATGTAGCTGTGAGCTAATCGTGAGTTGCTCGACGATTAATTGATGCATAGTTAAGAATTGCTAACTGACAACTTAGTCAATAAGTTGGATTAGATTAATAATGACCAAAATGTCGAATTGCTGTGAACGGAAATACGGTAATTTAGACCGTAGATAACCAAAACGTTATAAGAGTATATTAAATGAATACAAATTAAATATTAACTATACCTCCTACCATGCGTTTGCTCCAATATTTAATAAAAGGTGCATTTCCTACCCTGGGTTGTAAGAATTATTTGATAGAATAATAAAATTGATTTGTTTTGATTATGGCTGATCTTTAATCTAAACTTCAAACATCGATGAACGTGAAAGCACGTTCATCACAAGTTGAAATAAAATCTTTGAAATACGTATTTTAGAAATAGATTCATTCATATTTCATTACATCAAAGTAGAGAGATTTTAACAAAATCTCCCGTTATTATTTGAATTGATTGTAACACTGAATATATATATATATATATATATATAATGTGAGTTTTTAAAACATATTAGTTCCACCCAGTTATAGAATTTATAGATATATTTGCAAAATAGTGTTGTTGTTGTTGTTACTTTGGCCGCCGGATCGGCAGTGCCAGATGGAGGCCCACGGAATTCATCATGGCAAAGGGCTAGATTGTACGCCTGCCATTAGTCATGGCTTTGAGCACTATGCTAATGACAGTAGTATTTGACTCGTTTCCACCCCAATGTTGTAGGCAAATACCCTTGGGGGTGTTCCCCGCCTCTCTTCACCTGCTACCAACCTCACGAGAGGACTTAAGGCTTGGCGGCTATTTAGAGTACCCCCCATGCGCGAAGGGGTACTGTACATTTTCAAACATCCATGTTTTCCCCGGGATTTGAATTCAGGCCACATGCGACACAATGGTCAGCGTCGCTAACCACTATGCTGGATTAGCAAAAAATTATTATTATAAAAAAATTTTTAATAAACAGAGGGGAGAGAGAGAGAGAGAAATGTCTGTTTTGAAAATGTCTCTTTTATTCTTGTTTTGTCAATGTATTACATTGCATTTAAATAATTGTTTATTGTAATAATACTTTTAAAATATTTTTTTTAAGTGTAGACTACTAATCTAAATATCAAAAGGCTAAATATCAAACACCATGTGAGTTGTTCTGTTTGCGATAGATCGTAACTCCAGCTGGTCTGTGTCCCGGTCGTTTAAATTGTACGTAGCAATAGAAGTCAGGTATCGAAACACACGTTCGTCATTATCTAACCACGTCTCTCCAATATGAGTAACGTACAATTTTGTGAAATAACGTCGAAATCCGTTTGGTGAGCCCTCAGACTTTGACAATGGAGCGTAAGAATCGCAAGTTTATCCTTGGTCAAGTCTAATAAGACTTGCTGGTATGTGCGAAGTGGATTTAGAGTCAAACGCAAACGAAACTGAGATTTTGAATTAGAATTTTCTGAAATGCTAAATTTAACAATATAAAAAAGGCTGGTGGTGTGATGGCTACTAGAGTTGGATCCCACGTTGATATAACTTTTCAAGATCCAGCTAAAGGACTTAGCTTCTTTTCTGATCCTAAAGTGAGAAAAAACAAAAACAAAGATCCCACGGCCTAGACCGCAGGGGGGAGGGGTTGAGCATCTCCCGAATGAAGGAGAAAAACAGAACTTCACTGTGAGGGTTGCGAAAAGACACCACCCAGAGCGCTGATTGGTCAAATTAAATAGCACTCACTTCCCCAACTTCCTGTTACACATGTCCGTCCCTTTTCACGAAATCACTCCCACAAATCTCCAGCAATTGAGAGGAAAGATTTTACACATAAAAAATTATTCACTTAATGTAAAAAAAATATTCGTTCATGCCCTTTTTTTAAATGTTACTGTTCCAAACGTAGTCAGATACCTTAATGCAGTATATATTTCAAATGAAATACTCTATCATTTTATCAAAAAATGTATGGAAACACAGAACAATAATTAATCCTACATGGGATTATACCATTTAAAATATTTGATTAAGCTAGTGCTTTTGTTTCGCATGTTATAGATCCATTTATCTTAACAGTTCTACATACATAATTAAGTTAATAAAAATTGAAGATACCTAACACACACAGTTATACCTTAAATTAACATATACTCTTTCTGAAGAAAAAAATTAAAAATCGTAAGGTATATTAAGGTAATCTATTCATGACAAAGTAATTGCTTTTGTTATCACAAATTTAATTCCATCTATAGATTCGTGGATTATTTTCTATAAAAGAAAAAAAAACATCCCTAATGCTTTTCGACATAGCTACTAACAATAGCAGTTATGCAAGTTTTACTGTAGTGTAACTGATTAATGCAACAAACTCTAGTCACGATTTCCTGTCTTATTAACTTTGACTATAAGTTAAAGTGAGTTTGTAAATGAGAGAGTATTGATTTAGGTGCTTAGACGCCGAGATTAATAAATTAGCTCAAATAATAGTGTTGTATTATATATATGTTGCTTATTTATACATGCGTGATATTACTCTTAAGTGCATGTTAGTAAATCGATTTTGTCTGTGGATTGAATCGATTAAAATAAAGTTATTCAAACTTTACTATAATGTAAAATACAGAGAGTAGAAAATCGTGAAATTTTTCGTTAATTACATATCAGGTTGTAAAATCAAACGAAACAGAGATTTGGTGATAAATCGAATAAGAAAGAGACTTTAAGGATAAATTAATATTCGTAATGTACTCTCTCGCTCAGTCTGGTTTCATCGAAATCCTTAATCCTTAGAATTTCGATGAGTTATTCTGCGAATAAAATGTTATCGTGGGAGATTTTTACCTTGTATTATGACATATTACGCGCAGCTATAAATTCAAACTGCATTTTTTAATTTTTATGTATATTTTCCATATAATGCTCATATTTTTTCAGGAGAAACCTGAAATGTACATGAGCGATGCGCTTATCTTTCGAAGTCATTTATTTCAAGTATTATACCATGCCTTTCAACAATGGTACACTTCTAGAGCTAAATCCTATAGTGTAAAAAATAGCTCTTACAAAGTATCCGGATGTTAGAAAGTGAAAAAAAAATTGTAAATGAGGCCATAAAGGCGTCATGCCTGTCTAGAAATAGTACATGAGCGGATTAGTGCCGGTTTATCCATTGGGCACTTGGGCCAGGCCCCAGGGCCCGGATAAGCTGGACTTAACCAGATTTTCTTGTTATAATTTTCGATCCTCCAGTGCCAAGGGCCTGTAGATCTGCTGCATCCAGAGCCTGAATTGAGCTTAAATCGGCAATGGAGTGGATAGTAAAAAAAAATAATAAATTAAAAATTAAACCACACACACAGGCATAGTTCAAAAGTCATTTAAAAATGTAGTAGATTCATCAATCTAGATAGAATTGAAGATGAATATTTATTAATGTATCAGAGGAAAAGAAGTGAGGTGAAGATGAAAGAGAATTCGATGATAAAAAAAACTGAGAATAAATATGATCTTTTCCTTTTTATCCAGTGCATGAGATATACCATTTCATTTATATAAACCGAATATACAAAAATGTAGCAATATATATATATATATATATATATTAATGATCCTCTATGCTTTTTATTTTTAAAGTTATCCTTTTTTATACGTGGCATATAAAGTGCACCAAATTTTTATCCATTATTTTGTGTTAAAAGTACGCGTTATACGCCGGGATATACTGTGCGAAAAATCGATACAGCTAAAACAAACTGAAATCCTGGCAACTTGTCAATATATAACTAAAATATTGTTTAATTGTATTTTAAGAGAACTTGGAAGTAATTTATGCTAGTGAATTTTTATTAGACACAGTCAGATTACATTAAACTATGAGAAAAATACTGTCAAATTATTCGTCTTAGAATTCAAGATGTGTTATTTTACTAATCTGCCAAAAAATAAAAACGTAATACCTTTCTAAATTCCGTATAATTGCATTACATATTGAATAGGATTTATTGATTATTTAATTGTTTATTAACATCACAGTCAGGTGCAATAAGTGGATAAAAATTAATGAAAATTTTTACTTTGTGCATAAAAAGTATTGATAATAAAGTAAAGGTCGGTTCCTGAGGCTCATAGGAAGCGTTCTCTCTCTGGTACTCTCGGCAAAATTAAACCACGGCACAATTTCACATCCGACGAGAGAGCATGAACTAAAATCAATTGAATCGTCTAAATTTTGTAGCGAGTTCGCCATTTCATGGGGCCACCATGAAATGGCTCTCACATTTGGGGACTTGCCGGGTCTGCAATGGCTAAGTTGCTAAAATGCAACCGCATTTAGAAAAAAAAAATATTTAATTAATGCCTTTTATTAAGCGCATACATGATTTAATCTAAAAATTAAAGATCGCTAGATTTATATAATAATGATATAAACACACACAAAGTCGATGAATGACAGTTACCATGTAAAACAGTGTTTCTCAAACTGTGGGGTTGCACCCCTTAGGCAGCCATGATATCCCTTTTGGGGGCGCGAGCATATTGAAAAGTCGAAAACAAATGATTTAGAATAAGTATAAATTTACTGTGAAAGGAGACAAATTTGAATACATTCTGACATAATACAAATTAATAAACATTTACACCGATTAAATATACTTATATATGTATCAGTATACTGCACAATATTTTTGGTAACTAATTTACCAATATTATAAAAACAAGTTTAATAACTAGTAATGCCTTCCATGAGCTTGTCGTATACAAAATTTAATATTTATTTTGATAATTTTTATAGTTTATAATTAAATTCGCATTATAGCTTTACCGTCAAAATGTATTTTTATTGCTTTGAATACATTGTTATTGTAAAAGGGGGCGCGATGAAAATTATGATTGAAAATTGGGTCGCAAACGTTGAAAGTTTGAGAAGCACTGATGTAAAATAATTACAAAGCAACACTGATTAATTTGCCAAAAATGTTGATAGTCTTAGAATATTGTACATATAAATGACGCTATTGATTTAGAACATGTAATACTAATTTATAATTCTGACTAAATTCTGAAAAAAAATGAATCAAAGGTATGTTCTGAGCTTAAATAATTTATTTTAAAGTTACTACTTTTAAAATGTTTCAATTTAAAGAAAGTTCAAAGGTATATTATTTTACTACAAGTAACATTAGGAATTATTTGGATTCAAATAAAATGTATATATTTCCAAATGAACAATAAACAGTAATTTCTTGATTTTAAGAAACTGAATTATTTCTTGGGCAAATTTTCTTATGATTTAAAAACAATTAACCAAGTTCAGCAGCATTAAACGTCTTTGATAACAGGCTTATTTACAATAGGCTAACCAAAATTTTATATTCTCATCAATTTATAGATTTTTTACGGTAGATTGTGAGTCAGTTTGTGGAATTAGTGCAGGATACACGACAAATATTACTTCTGAATATTTTCCAATTTATTTATTTACTTATTCCAAACCAACCTTCTATTTACAGCACATTAGCAAGCTGAAATTTTATACTATCACCAGAAAGTACTTCACATCATCCAAGAAATAGATTACAAAGTAAAACGTCTTCTAAAAATTAATAACTAGCAAATAAGAATTATTATTAAACTACTAATACACCCACAAAATAATTACAAATGATTAACTAATAGTTATGTTATTTTAATTATATTTTTAAATATGCAAAAAAATGTTTTCCATTTTAAATTAAATCAGTTGTCAAGGAAAAAGGTAAGGGTTGAAGTTAGAGAAGTGTGTGTATTTATCAAAGAATTGTGAACTAAGAGCAAATCATTACAATGTGGTTAAAAGTATTGAATATTTAAATGCATTGGGAGATAGAATTATACACCCGCAAAGAAAAATAATGAAAGCATCTACAAGACAGTCAATTGTCCTTGATTAAAAATTGCAAAAATGTTGCATTACTTAATAATATTCTGCAATACTTATTTTTCATATTGCCTAACAGATCTCGTGTTATAAATTGACAGATTATTAAAGTCACATTTTAAAGCTACTAATCCCAACGAATCTCATAGTTTTGAACCCCGATCAAGTGCCGAAGAATATATCTGTGAACTAGAATTCCACTCTTCAAACTTCTACTTTACCCGAGTGAGGAATTTGAAACTCAATAGATTTAACTGTTCTATGGCAGAGACGCTTTCTCACTTAGGCACACTATGCACGTGCCTAGGGAGTCAGAGATTTAGGGGCGCAAAAAAATTGGAGGATAAGAACGAAAAAAAATTAAAATTACAGCGAACGAACCACCGCCTAGCGAGTTAAGAGAGAATCATTTGTGCCCCTATGAGAGTAGAATGAAATGGGATCTTCAATGGAAAATGAAAAGCTTGTTTGATGTTGCTATAAACTCAAAATAACGTTACCGTAGATGATTACAGTGATCTTATGAATGATTTTGCACTGATCAAAGCTCGAAGAAAATTTTTCTTGTTCCAGTACAATGACAGGGACTCAACAGAAAATAATTTAAAAATAATTTTTTTTAATGTACCATGTTTTTCCCTCATTTTCATGCATTGTCATCCACTTCTGAGATATAGGTCAAATTCCAAGTCTTTAGTTCATCGGGAACTTAGTTTAAAACCAATCACAAAATTCCACCCTAACAGACATACAAGAAAGCGGGTTAATAAAAACAAGGTAAAAAGGATGTATAAAAGTAAAAGATAGTAAAGCGAAAAGTGGTGGGAAAGATTATAATTAATAAGATGAAAACAGTTCATATAATAATGTATACTTTTTCTGTAATGCAAGCGATTTCCTTAATTTACTGTACTACTTTACAAAAGGGTGGGTGGTCAGTGATGTCGCAAGGTAAGAAATGAACAAGAGTCTAAACCATGCCCCTATCCTTTCCTTACGGTTGCCAGACCAGGACAAGCCGGATTAACCCCTAGTAGTTTTAATTGTTTGAATAAATTGTAAGTTTGAAATGATTACTTATTTATAAATTATGTGCCTGAAATAATTATTTAAAAATAAGTTTAAGAAATAAGTTTAGACGAGTAGGACTCGTGATTGATTTACACAGTAAAAATAAGTTTACACGAGTAGGACTCGTGATTGATTTACAAAGTCAAAATAAGTTTACACGAGTCAGACTCGTGATTAATGCTTAAGGGGTTAATGGGTGGTGGATAATAGAAAAACTATCCGAACAGCAAAGACAAAGAAAGGGAAAAAGTTAAGATAGTCAAGGGAAAATCCCTCCAGAACTAAATCATTCAAAGTAAGAACGAAAGCTGAAATCGTGGGAGGAGAGCGTAACAATTTGAAGTGCCTTGGACACCTTGGAGTTAAAAATGACACTGTTCTTTGCATCAGTTTTAGGCTCATTTCGTGCACTGGGCGCAGAAGATCTATATGCTCTCTTGGTACTGGTGGATCGAAATTTATAGCCAGAAAATCTGGTTAAGTCTTGGCTCTTAAGACTCTTCTGGGTTCCGGGCCCTGGGCACCCACCCCAAGTGCCCAATGGATACACCGGCACTGATTTGAATGATGATGGAAATTTCCATCATAATATTTAGTTAACAAACATTGCACTCAAAATTGGTTGTTGTTGGCAATTTTTTCCCCACGACTATTGCGTGATAAGGAACACAGCTGACAAAAATAAATCCAACATTACAATTATTATAGCGGGTTTGAACTAGTCATTCTGCTGTTTTCTGTGATTCGAAGAAGCGTGTGATTTCTTGAATATTTTTTTATAACTAATCTGAGAATTTTTGCTAATAAAAGTAGTAATGATTTGAAAAAAAGTTTGTTTTTTAGGTTCCTGTTATTTCTGTTTTATATATATATATATATCAGAAATAACCCAAATAATCTTCTCAAAACGATATGACAGAAATTTACATCAAAATGCAGTTTTTTCACTTCGAATTTACGACAAAAATGTTCTTTATTGTATGCTTATTTTATGTTATTTTTGTAGAGAAATTTAAAATTACTTGGAACATTTAGAAAATGGTTGACTATCAGAAGCAGTGGTGTAGCTAGGTATCCAAGGGCCCTGGAGCTAAAAAAATAAATATAGGGCCCTAGCTTGGTTGGCTTTTATCAAGTAAAAAAGTAAAAATATATGAATATTTTAAATATATTAGCTACAATTTTTATTTACAATCTTCTCTTTTTTGGCTTTGTATGTGCTTAAACGCACCACTGGGGTTCTTATCCATAATTTTAGTTTTATAGCTTATCCAGTACATTTCATATATGCGTGAGTACTTACTGACGTTAAAAGGAAGGAGAAATGTAATGCTACGCTACAAAACGTCGTTTAGGGAATCCCTAGCAATTTATTTATTCGGGAGGATTGAACTCAGATCCACCAGAGAGGGAGAGCTACAAAATGGTCAACCGGGATACACAGGAACTGATGCAAAAAATATATGCATAAACAAGAAAATACATTTCAATATTATTATAATTATTTAAAAAAACACTTCTGCAAAAGTGAAAAGGAGGGGGGAGCGAATTACATCAATGTACTGCTGATACGACTAAGATTGCGAAATATCGAAACAGGAAACTAACTTATTAGAATCATATTGTTATTAAGAATAAAATGTAACTAGAGAGGAATCGCTTCTTTTATAGGTTTTTTTTAAGATGTAATAATGAGTATTGTAAGATTTTTCATGGAACTTGAAGTTTATTTTCGAGTAACAGTTTATAGAAAAATGAAAATAACAAACTTTTCAATAATATCGCAAATTTGGCTTGCTTGGTGGTCAGGGTCTGAGGACCCTCTGCACTGCCCCACCTAGCGCATTGGTAGCTGCGCCACTGATCAGAAGAGGGCCTTGATGACGAAAATTCTGACGACGAATATCGAGATGCAGATGAAATTAGAATAATAATAGCAATTGTTTTTCAACTATAATCAGGAATAAAAATGACACAAATATATATTATTTTTATTTATTTTGAACTGAGCTAAAAATGTAGATTTGCATGATGATGGATATTTTTATCATTCTCTTTATAATTCCTAAAATTATACAAATAGTTTTAAAGATATTTCTATTTACAAATATTAGCTACTTAGTGACGTTAAATAACACAGAACATATGGAGACGATAGCTTATGCAGCCACAAACTTTAATGTATGCAGTAAACTCATTTAAAACATAATTTATACATTATCAAACAGTTCCTTTTTTCGTTATAAAGTCACTACTACGAATTTATTTTGTAAATAAATATATTTTCCATAAAATTAAATTTTACACTGATTTTATTAGTTCATTTCCTTAACGTTTATTACATAAATTACATTATATATGTATGTAATACATTCATATATTTGTATATGTAGTGCTATTAATTCATAAATTTTCAGTAATATGAATTATAACGTAATATTTGGAAATAATTGAGTAAAGCAAGTACAAAAAAAGATAAGTAATCATTAAGATATGTTAAACAATATTAATCTTTTGTTTTAAAATTAATTTGAAATAGAAATAAGAAGAGTACCACAGAAGTTTGCATCTAAAGTCAATGCTTCTATAAGTATTTCTTAACTAAACTAATTATATTTAAAGTTATTCGAAAGGTAACTTTAAACTATTTCCCCGAGAATTAAAGAAAATGAATTATTATATAATTCCTTGAAAGAAATTTTCTCTCATTAATCTCGGAATTTTTTTTCATAAAGGTATATTCAATTTTATATAAACATAACTTGCTACATGTTGTGCAGTTCACTGCAGAACAGTTAAGCATAAATTATACCGGCAGTTTAACGTAAAATTAATTATTGTACCCTGAATAATACATATATCTGCAAGCTTTAAGAATGATTTTTTTTTCAATTTTTATTCTGTTTTTACATTCTAAGCTTTCCACGGAATTTATTAATATTCCAAAAAAATTAAGAAGCAAGAATGTCAACCCATTTTGCATAAAAGAAGGTAAAAAATATATGTTTACGCTACGTGTAATAACATACTGGAAGAAAGTTAACACTCAAACGAACTTTTCTTTAAAGCATGGGGGAAAAAACAATTTAAAATTACTAACAATATGATAAAAAATATTTCCTATTTCTCATTAAAAACATTACTTAACTACCAAAACTGTGCAATGAAAAAAAAGCACTGTCTTAATGTAAAATCACTGATGAATTTAATTAAAAATCTAGGGTTTAAAAAAATAACTTTTATCCTTTTCGAGAAATATTATTAATTTTATCTATCGGAGGTCGAGAGGAAAAAATTCGTGAGACGAAGAAAAAAACACTATCCTTCTTTTCGGAAGTTTTTTTAAATTTTTTTTTTCAGTCCACACATCAGTTTCTCGCCAGCGAGGAGAAAGAGAGAAACTGTAACTTTTATAGTTTCAAAACACAACTGCCGTCCAATTATATCGTAATCGTACCAACCACAATCAATTCTTGAATACAGCCTTAAGGCTCGAAAAAAAAATTGTTGAATACTAAAAATACAAAAAAATAAAGAAAGGATATTGTGAAAAAAAATTTTTTAAGCAAAGACTTGCATTCCTGTTGCGAAAAACCTTTGTTACCAAGTAACAATAATCATTAAAAAGCCACACAGAATAACCTCACCTTTCGTCTCGTGCATTCATTCCTTTTTAACTTTTTTTCCCCCAGCTCTAGCTCTAAGCTCAGCAAAATCTTAAAGGTCTTTCCCTAATGAGGTAGCAGACCGGGCGTTTTTCGTGGGTCTTTCGCTTTTCCAGAATTTTTTTCCCCTTGTTCTCCTGTCTAAGCCTGAAAGGCTGAAACGGGGGAAAAGGTCTTTATCTGCGAAGAACACTCATAGCTTATTGACAGGTTCTAATGGGAGTTATCGAGCGCTGAAGGAAAGATAACTTTCGGAAGGGCTTTTGCTCAGCGGCGGCGGCTAATGCAAAAATCCCCTTTCTCGCCGAGTTTAAAAGGTAAAAGTTATCCCGAAGCGCGAGTTTGAGCTCCAATTTGCGGGATAGTTTCTCGTTTTACCCCATCAGGTTCTCTTTTTTTCTTCTTCACCTCAAGCATTATTTAAAGTTAGTTTAGCTACGGTATTTTGCAGCTGGCATTGAGTAAATACGTACAAGCAAATTCAATCATCTCGATGATGTAGATTTAAGTATTGAAAATGGGCTTGGATTTATATATACTATATATATATATATATATATATTTAAATTCGAATATAAATTGAAACTATTATATTAAATGAAATGAGCATTTTTAAATGTATTAAATTAAAATATTTCTCAATTTATCTAATTAGTGGAAAATACTTCAAATTTTTCATATTTTCTGGTACATAAATTTGAATAGTGTACATTATGTCAGTGTATCTCAAACTGCAAGGGGAGGACGGATAACCCTAGGTGGGAGGCACGAGCGTATCAAAAAGTCGAAAACAAAAGAAACTTTTTTAAAAAAATGGCAGTTATAGAGACTGCCGATAGAAGTTAAAACCTAGAACTTTTCGTAATAAAATTTGAAATTTCATAATGTTTGAACTAAAATTATCAACATCAATCTGGTTTTCACATCTATTGATACTCCGAGCAACAATTATATGCATGTTTATATGGTTTTTTATCATTCAAATACATTACGGGCTGTACAAGATCATGACAAAATATAAATACAATTCAATTGAAATAATAATTAATATATAATCATATTATTTATGGATAGTATTTGTATTTACTTAAATTTTAATGTACCTGATTTGTAACGTTATTTTAATTGTTGGCATCATTGTCATCTTTAATTTCAACAATAGTTAGACTTTTTGTACTTTCAATTGTTTCATTCTGTCCTAATAGATACAATAGGCTTATGATAGCTGAAGTAAGAAAGGAAAATGTTTGATTCAAATTTAACTAAGTATTGCGTAAACACCGCATTAATCGTCGTTTTATATTTTGTACTACTGCGTTTTTGATTATTGGACATATTTAAATTAAGTGTTTAATTTAGAAATTCAATTAGTGGTAGATTTTTATCATCTGCAAAGTTAATATTGAAGTCTCCACTTAAAATCATCGATACATTATCATATTTTTTGCCAAATCTTTTATCGAGTATTTCAGAACCTTCTTTTGTATAAATCATCAAATTTTCGACTAAAAATTATTGTATCTGTCTCATAGATTTTACAGGCGAAGTATAAGCGGCAACCACATTAATATGTACTGTTTTATAAAATTTTTAATTTCAAAATCCGCGATAAAAACGATTAAACAACTAGAAGTCTGTTTAACCACAGTAGCAAGAAAACGTCTAAGCCACTGTGAAATACTAATCCGGATTGCGTGATGCATTGCAGAGGTTAAATATTAGAAAATAAATAATACAAAATTTTCAAACGCCAGAATAAATAAGATTTAAAATAATTTTAAAAAAACA
Source organism: Trichonephila clavata (assembly GCA_019973975.1). Classification (NCBI taxonomy): domain Eukaryota; kingdom Metazoa; phylum Arthropoda; class Arachnida; order Araneae; family Nephilidae; genus Trichonephila; species Trichonephila clavata. The sequence continues at coordinate 22,850 of BMAO01024830.1, forward strand.
TATTAATTTTTGAACGCCAAAAAATACGAGTATTTAAAATAATTTTCTGTTATTTATTTTTTATCTTAAAAAAAATATTAGTATATTTATTTAGTACTCAGTATCGAACTACACAATGATTCTTCAATTAAACGATTCAAATAATAATCATATATAAAATTATGTACAAAATTTAATACTTATCATGATAATTTGTACGATTTATAATTAAAATCATATTGTAGCTTTAGACTCAAAGTGAATTAATTTTGAATTCAACACATTGTTATTGTACGGAGGAGTTGCGATGAAAATTATGATTGAAAATTTCAACATTGAAAGTTTGAAAAGCACTGCATTACGTACACACATACAAAAATTAACTGCTTATCTGTTTGTAGTTAAACAAAGTTGTGCATTTAATCAACAGTATAAATTCTCTATTTCCTTGAAGTAGAGAAAATGCAGGCAAATTTATAGCATGATGGGTTCTTAAAATAAAATTGAAAAAAGTAACTGACTTAAAATACAATGTTATGGGTGCATAATACGATTTCTAAAAACATTTTGATGTAATGGGTTTCACTAATTTTTTATTGCCTCCTGTGTATATTATGTCTGTGCTCAACATATCGCGAATAGTTATCCATTTAATTGTTTGCTGGGTCATTTAAAAATACAAGAAGTGATTTTAAAATGCTACTCTTTTTACAAAAGTTGACGTACACAGATGAAATTTGATTTTCAAGAATGCGTCGAACTATGTGCAACAAAATTTTATATGGGTTTCCTGTTAACATGTTAGGTGTTCGTAAAATATTTTTTTATAAGCTCTCATTTAAAAATTCCTTAAAAAATGTATAAATTTCAAATTAACAAATATTTTTTTTTAAATAAGTATTGCTTCGATTCAAAAACGGATTCCAACTTATGTTAGATCTACTATAGCGGTAGTTTGAAAAAATCAAAACATTTGTCAAATAGAAATAAAAAGTCTTTACCTTTGGAATAAAGAACAATTAGTGATTTATTTCTTTTAGAGATAAATTAGTTTAAAATGTTTATTGTCCATCGGAATATAATTAGAAAAAAATTAACATAACCCTGGTTTTCTATTTAAATTAGTGCTTTCAAACGTTGAGCAATTATAGAAAAATATATTTAAAAAAATAATTTATTATCAAGGTATTCAATTTGATTTTTAAACACTTACATCGTGGAAGAGATTACAATACTTTTCTAAGATCTACAAATAAATCACTCTAATGAGTATTGTTATTGAGTGCAATTGATTATTATTTTTCAATGTAAAATAAACAAGTTTTAAAGTAATTTGTGTTTTGTCCTGCGGAGATTGGCGCAGGCTTTTAGCTCTGAAGGTGAGACAAAAGCACGCCATTGCCGCGATGAAAGTGTTAAGCAAATCGTACTGTGTCCCCTACTGAATAAATTCTACGGTTTGTTCGTTTTACAGATCATTATGAGTTGAAATTGCATATAGAGAAAAATGAATTAACAATTTTAAAGTAAATTTAAATTTTTAACGTGAATACTTTATTTTGTGAATAGTAAGGGAAATATTACTATACACTTGGTCTCTCCAAACCTATGAAGAGATGTTGGTACTACAAAATGGATATTGGAAATAGGACTTAATTTAAGGGGTCTCAGGGGTGTTAATGTTGTCTCCAGGGGGGGGATATAAACAATTTTCAAACAGCTGTACTTCTTTAAAATTTAAAATAAATACTTGGAATTTTTTACACATTGTTTACTAAGGATTATGGTTTCTAAAAAGTACAAAATGTTTGAAATATACTCATAATTTTAAAAATTATATGAATATGCAAATAAGAAATAATTTTGTAATAAATATTAAGTAATATTTGCGTTACGCACGCTATTTTCTAAAATAGTAGCCTTTGGTGTAAAAAACCTTACAGAATTATAAAGAGTATCATGCTCTTTAAACCCTACTAATTTAAGAATAATATATCTTTTGTATTTCAAAATATTTGAAAAATATTGAAAATTAAAAAAAAATGATACTGTAAATTTTATTTTTTAAAAAAAAATTATTTTTCTATTTATTTGAAAACATTACAGTTTAATAAGAATACATTTAATTTTATAAATCAACTTATTCAAACTATTTTAAAAGATCGCATGCGCAATGTAAAAATTAATATTTCTTAGGGAAATATTTCTTATTTTCATATGCTCATAATTTTTAAAATTTCGATTATATTTTAAACACTTTAGGTTTTTTGAAGCCTCATCCCTTTATAAATAATGTGTAAAAGATTTGAATTAATTAATTTTGATTACAAAGAGTTACACATATATTTGAATATTGTTTACATTTTCAGACCTGTATAGAAAGTTAACACCCCTGAGACACCTTTTTCTAGAACCCAATTTTTGCCTATGTGTGCTATGGGCTAAAAATAGTCTCAAGTGAATCAAGAAAACAGTCTAGATTTTTCAAGTATTTGACATGCGTATACAAGAAGTACACTTATTTCTTTTATTTTTAAGTACCAGAAAAAATCCTTCACGAGGACGACTACGAAAATTTATATCCCTAATGGCTATTTACGTCAAAAACATTAAACAACATAGCAAGGGAACCTAATTATACGGGTGTGAGTTGTTAAAAAGTTGTTTTGCATTATAGAATAAAGGCACGGTACAAAAAAAGGAAGGATGAGAGGAGAAATATTCTATTGCGTTAATTTGTTCTGTAAAATTGAATATACAGTAGAATGTCGTTTATCCGGACGTTTATTATACGGAGAGTCAAATATCCGGATCAAAGTCCGGATACGTTTTCGAACAGTGCAATGCTCAGCAGTTGTTTCGTGTGAGGAAAATAAGTGTATATTTTCTAGAATAAAGGTAAAATTCAAACATTTTGCACCTATTTTGCTTTTTCTTCAAGCACGTTTCCTGCTTGTGATGATTTTCATTAATAGTATAGTGTCTGGTTTCATATACTGCATGGATCACATTCAGTTTTCGGTTATCCGAACAATCGCGCATCCGAACGGTGTCCGTTCCCAATTGATTTGGATAAACGACGTTCTACTGTATAAAAATAGTTATTTTTTTATATCTTTCCAAAGTTGAAAAAAAATATTCGCACATTACTTTCATCTGTTTAAGGCTTTGAAAATAAATAAATAAATAAAAAACTATGTGGCTTATTCGCCCCTTTTTTTATTAAATCAGTTTTCTTGTTTAAGCTTTTTGAAATTTCATATGGCTGCGCTACGTAATTCCTTTATCATGATAATTTTCACATTAAAAACGAATATTTTTCGTATATTTACTTGAGATAATTTACGTAAGGTTTTTTTCTTCTACTGCTATCTTTCAACATTGTTATGTACAAGTGTCTCGAAATAGTTTGTTTCTGTTTAAATACAAATGGTTTGCATTTTTTAAAAAATGTTTTCAAGAACTTTTTTTACGCTGAGATTGTCATAGCTCTCAAATAAATGGCTTAACCAACCTCTTGCATAAAAATGAATTGTACGATGGTAAATTAAGTTCTTTTAAAATATTTTTATCTTACAATTAAAATAAGTGAGACGTGTACAAATACCATAAACGTTAGCTAATTATTAATATATGTATGTATAAATTATTTATGCTTTAATATTTATTATGCTGCTAGTTAATTATTTATGTTATTTATTTTTAAAATCAAGTTTAAAAAAGCCTAAAACCTCTATTATAGTTCTCAGACACCGCTGTTTCATATCGCAAATTAATTAAATTATTTTGCATAATTTCATGTTTTAAAAATGAAAAGTCATTAAAACTCGCGCATGCAGAAATATATATATTCCTTAAAATTAGCTCAGCAACGAAAATAGTACATGCGAAGTTAATAAAATAGAAATGTACTACTACTTGAATAAATGTGAAATACTATCGCATAAACTACATAAACTTTTGACGCTGCTGTTATATACTTTATTTACGTGATTTTTTTTTTAAATGTATTAATAGTTTGTGTTTTAATTAAAGCAAATGCTGAAATTAAATTTTAGGAATTGTTAATCAGTTATTAAATTTTAGGAATTGTTAATCAGTTTGTCACCGAAATACACAGCTCCGTTATACTTAGCAATAACTAATATTTAGAAGAAAAAAGTAACTAAATTAATTATTAGCTGAGATTTTACACACATACCAAATCTAATTATTTATATAAATACCTTGTTAAGAACCAATTATAACTTAAGTTTTTAAATGAAGAAAACTAAAGAATCAGAAAATTTACGGTATGGTTTTTAACTTGCATAAATCATAGATATCCTATTATAATAATTAATTTGAAGTAAAAGGACAAATTTTATACAGCTAAAACTCTGCTATACTATCACAGATATTGTTTCCCTCAGTGTTCATTTAATATATATATATATATATATATATATATATAGAGAGAGAGAGAGAGAGAGAGAATAATAGAAGGCAAAATGTATTTCTTACAAAGCTAAGAATGAATGAAAAATATTTTAAATTCTGTAAAAACCCTCCAAAAATATAAATAGACCCCCCCCCCATTTAAAAACTCATTAGACCAAAATGGAAAACTATTATTTTTTCTAGAGCTGTCACTAATTTAGGACAGTAAAAAAGGGTTAAGCTTGTTTTAAAGGATCCAGACTTCCCATCCAGCAGAAAAATTTCGACATAATAGCGTAATAGAAAGTGAATAAAAATCTTAGAAATAATAATGAATCCAAGCCTAATAATGCACGTGAAAGCGAAAGGACTATTTTTGACAAATAAACTGAATTGAATGATTATTTTAAAATTGTACAGTGCTACATATTGAATCAAACAATAAGTCAACAATAACTTCTTAACTGACCACAAAACTCTTAAATGTTCTCGAGTAATAAAAATAAAAGAATACATGTCAAATGCAGTAACATCATCCGCAAAGTCGTGCTACAATATATTTTGTGTGACTGTCTAACTCTCAATTTAACTGTGATATTGCACACACACACACACTCACCCACATACATATATATATGTATAAATTTATTGCAATTACAAGATTCTATTTCTCATCTTTCATTTATTTTCATTTATTTATTATTATTATTATTTTGAATATAGAATTAAACAAATATTTTCTCAGAAAAGGTCATCGAAATGTATAACTCCGATCCTATATAAATAACTTTTATGCTTTTAATGCATCTTTTCCAACGACTTACTCTTCATTCGAAACCTAAGTTACGAAATGATGATTTAGTAGTTATGGAAATAAATATACAATCCAATTAAAAATCGACACAGTTGTCTTTATTTTGTCTCCCTGTGAAGATGTTGTTCGAAAGTTGTGTTAAAGAATAAAAAGCCGCTTTTCTAATAAATACCCATGCTTCCTTCGAATAATTATACGCACACGCACGCACACACACGATGACTTTAGAAAACTTAATGTTTTTACATTTTGCTTCATTGTCTTTTTCTGATTCTTTTAATAGTTTCATGTTTCAGGTTTTAATTCTTAGAATTTTATCTCTTTCTCATTCGTGCGATATAATTAATACTAAATCACCATTATTTTGCTTTGTGATAAATGAGTGCATGCATTTATATTTTTTAAATAGTTGCGTGTATTAGGTTCTTTGATTTTTTTCTAATACTTAAGCTTCTGTTTGTTTTGGGATTTATTCGTTATCGATTTTGATCAAATAATAAATACATACATACTAAAACATGAAACCAAACTAAACATAGTGGCGAAGCAGCCCATTGAAGTACAATATTACCTCAATACTCATTTATTAATGACAGAGTCGATCTTGCCTAGCCTGGGGTTTGAACCCTTACTTGTGGCGTGGAAGGGTGATATATATATATATATATATATATATATATATATATGTGTGTGTGTGTGTGTGTTCATGTGTAATACTCTATGAAATATTACAAGATACAATAAATAATCTTATATCCACAGCCATACTTAAAAATAATAAAGAACAATCCGAACAAATTAAAGATAGAAATATTTCTTCAGTTTATAGTTTAGATTTTGAAGATATTTTCAAATCTATTAATATTGATGATATGATAAAAATACTTTTAAAATAATATTAAGATGATTTATTTCAAAATATTGATAATGATAGATTAAGTTTTCTCCTAAGGTTTGTACTAAAGTAGAAATATTTATGTTTTAAAGGTAAATATATATATTATGAACAGATTAAAGGTTTTCCTCAAGGTGGTCCAGCTAGCAACTGTCTAGCCAATTTATATTTACATTTTTATGAAAATAGCTTCATAAATAATTCTGAATATTACATTTTTCGTTTTGAAGATGATATTACCATTTCCGGCAAGCAGGACAATTTTAAACTGAACACACTAGTTTGCATCCCCGATATCTTAATTTAATACAAACAAATAGTAACAATTATGAAGCAAATTTCTTTGATATATAAATTAAATTAAAAGATAATGCTATAAATTACTAATATTTATGATAAAAGGAATGAACTTAAATTCAATATTATTTAAGTATCTCATTGGGAAAGTAATGTAGATGTTTCGATTTTCAGAAATATAATTATTAATTACATGAAACGCATTACATTTCTTGTTTCAAAAAATCAGAAATTTTTTTTTAAACATTTTGTTAAATATCGCTTAATTCAAAATTCTCAATTAATTGTATTATTAGTTAATTGTATAAAGACATTCTAAATAGTAAGGGTTAAAATTTCTTGAAAAATTAATAGTTTATTAGTATAATTTTTTATCATTTCTCCTAGATAGATATAGTTACCTGCATGTTCAAATTATAAATAAAAATTGTTTATTCTCTTAATTTATTTCACTTATAGTAATATTTTTAAAAATATTTAAATATGCCCGTGGGTAGCGTAGTGGTTAGAGCATCGGACTCAAAACCGGAAGACCTGGGTTCGATGCCCGATATCTGACCCAGGTCTCGGGTCAGATATCCTCGATCTGACGACGTCACACATGTGGCATAAGTAACAACAGAATATTTAAATACATTCATAATCCTTGTGTTCCTCAAGTAACGGTAGTATTTATGGACACTATTAATTATTTTATTTCTATTAATTTCTTAATTATGCTTAGAGCTACATACTATTCAGGCAAATCTTTGCTTTAAATTTGCATATGGGTCCAGAATCCGACAATACCTTGTTAATTGTACTCAGATTTCCCTCGGGCTATGCATTTTTGAATGTAATATTTTGGTAAGTTACCTTTTTGTTGCAATGGACTTAGATATCCATCCATTATTTGCAATGGGATTTTGCTCAGTATTTTGAACAGAAAGGGGGAAAGTTGGTTGGCCAAAAAACATGTTCAGCCCCAGTTATATAATATATTTTTTACATATATAAGAGCTTTCCTAACAGAAAGTCAGCAATGTTTATAATATTGAAGCATCTACATATATGTTACCGTTAATGTTTGAAATCCGTTATTTCATAAGATAACTAGATATTTCATAAAATAAATAGACAAGCCAGTTAATGTATATAAAGCTACGATTTAACTAGTTATTCTATAGAATAACGATTACTCGATAGTTCTCGATAGAAGGTACTCGAAAGTTCTTTGAACTTCTTTATCTGCTTTGGGAATGAAGCAGAACTAGAGATGGCCTAATAATACGATTAGGCTATAATTTAACAATTAATAAAACATTTTTAATCTAGATATCAGTTCAGTATATGTCAGCATGAATAAATTTCCATTGAAGAAGTTCCAATATTAACACAATGCTTCGATCTGTTGCAACAAAAAGTTACGCTACTGGACAAGTATTTAAAAAGTGCTCGTGTAAAAAAATGTGTAGCTGTAAAAAGTGTGGTTGTTTCAAAATAATAAACAGTGCATTCCAAAGTACCATCACAGAAATCCTGGCTCTAATAAGTAATGAAAAGTAAAATAAATGTGTAGCTCATAAAATTTAAATTAATATTCTCATACATTTTTGTTTTAAAAACGTTTTCCTTGCTAAAATGCTTTTATGAAGCAAAAGTTTTTCTTCCCAGTCGGTATCATTGTTGATGATAATTTAAATATAATCTATTTTTGCAACATATTTTTTCCCTTTTCTACTTAACTAATGTTAGCAATCTGAACATTAATAAACTATATCATATGTTTTCCTTTATTATTTATCAATTATTCATCTGCAAAAGGAAAAAAAATTATTTTTCCAGAGATTTAAGCTATTTATGATACATTAATTTGTAAAATATCTTTGATTTTTTTTTAATTTTTCATTTTAACGCTTCATTTTAGTTATTTCATTGAATACCTAGTTATTTCTTAGTATAACTAGGTAAAATATAAAATATTCATCTATTATATACTTAAAGTAACTTGTCTAGTTATTCTATGAAATAACTCAATTGTACACTTTAACGGTAACAGATGTATATTTTTAGTTCTATTATTTATATATTTTTATATATCTTTTCTAAGGTCTTATATCTTTTATTTTTATATGGGTTTTTTTTTTGCTTCAGTTTTCATGATGATTCATCTCTCTATAGTAGAGAATACTAAAATATAGGAGAAAAATTGCTTCATCGTTACAATTAGGGATCTACTTTACAAAATTATGTATAATTATTTTCTAGACGGTTTTTTTTTCTTTTTTCTGAAATTTGATTTCATTTATAATTTTTTTCTATACACAGATGACAATATTTATTTCATGGAAATAGTGAAAAATATATATTATTTAGTATTCTGTTTATATTCAGATATAATACCTAAATTCATTTTATATTTTATAAATTTTACTAGTTTCAGAAAACACCATTTCATTTTTATTAGCAATACACTTTTGGAATACAACAAATCGATTTAAAAGATAGATCTTTTGCTTCGTAACTTGAATTGTCTTGCAGATCACTGAGTCCGACTATAACTTGATATTAATTTATTGTCTCTTTCTGAGGTCTATGAATTTTAAAATACAAGTTAGACACATACAAATATTCCATAATTAAAATTGAAGAGATGTTATACACTAGAATTGCTTAGTTTTCTCTCAGTATATTATGCATCTGATGGTAGTTTTAATCTGCTAAAATCTATTCGGGTTTCTATGTGTATAATTTCTGCTTGCGTTTTCGGTATTACTTTATTTACATACATGCATGAATTGGCAGGAGCGTATAATGGAATGGTTTTTGTAAATATAATGCATTGATATATTTTTTTTATTTGTACAACAGATTTAAAAAATGTATTTAATGATTTTGAGGCTTTCTATACAAAAATTGTTATGCAATATAGATTATCTCAATGAAATTTTTTTATTCCAAAAATAACGCATTTGTTATTTATTACTGTGGTAAGGAAAATGTTTCAGTTAATTTGATGAGGTTTGATGAGGTCATTTAATTACATGAGATTTTTAAAGATTTATCAAAGCTGTTGCGGTTTTCAATCTTGATGCTCTCCAAAAATGATCGGTTTCAAAGATTTAAATTTCCCCTGAGGAAACTCAAGAGACACTAAATTATTCTTACAATGATCAAGATGTATTTGAAAAAGTTAAAGTATTTAATATTTTTGTGCCAAAAAAGTCGTTTTTTTTTAAAATTTCATATTATTTCCTTTTATATTTTTTCGTATTCATATTAAAGAATATAAATTGTTTGTTTTCTCTGTATCGAAACAAAAAAAGAGAATTGCATCCACAATTTTATACATGGACGCTTCATTCCACTATGCATAGATATTTTCACAATTCTTGGCAATCCTTTTTTGTGTAATATGTATGACAACATGGCTAAGTGAAATATATCTAATTTATCATGATTTATAAAGTGGAGAATATCTGCATAAATATGTAAATCTATCATTAACCATCTTTAAATATGCTTATTTATGCCATTTTTTCAATCAAGCAATAATTTATAGAGTTTAACGGAAAATAAAAACAATGTTTTAACAAAATATTGTTATCAGAAATTCAGTTGGCTAAATATTTCTTTCCAAAGCACTCCTGGATTGAAATTTTGGGAAGGTACTTGGAGCATATACATCGTGGCTCTCATAACCTTTCTCCCACACGTCGCAACTAACAAAGGACAAGAATAAAAATGCTTTATGACTCGTCTGAATAGGTTTCCTTTTCGTCTGTCTTCCAATGCGTGCGGATCCAAAGGCACACAGTTTAAATCACTCTGCCACCAATCTGTCACCAAAGCAGTTAAAAGCCCATGTAGTAATCCGGAACTTGAACACTACACGGCAGAGCATACAAACGCTACGGGTTGAATATGCCCTCAGTGGAGTGTCCAAGGCATAGGTGACCAATCAAATACCTTGCGCATCCCTTCAGCGAAACATTGCATCCCGCGGCCGCATATAAGAATATATATCTTTTTATTAGATTTAGTTCAATTGCAAAGATTTATAGAGTGAAAATTTAGAACGGAGTGCATATTACTATTGTTTTCAATATTTTTAAGGTATGCAAACATTGTTTTTATATTAATGAGGCTGCAGATTGGTGTTTTAACATTTCAGACCCAGTACATTTCCCGGAGCTGGTATCTCTTTTTAGTGTGTCTGATATAGATCCATATAGATTGATACAAATTAACGCAAGTAAATTTTGAAGCCAAGTTTCCTTCTCAGTGGGAGGCATTTGAGATCTGGCGATGCAAAATCGTACTTAGGAATTTAATTTTGCCTAGAGCACCAAAGAAATAGGCACTCAAGGGATATTTTACGTGCCGCATAATCATACGACACGTTCACTGTCAATTTTCTGCTTTATGAAAATCCAACAACTTTCGCTGAGGTAGAACCCGCAACCTTGAGAGTATAAGGCCAATGACAAATTAACTGCGCCACTCTGCGGCCTGAATACAAACATAGATATAACAATATTATAATGCAATGGTCAAATAATGTTTAATTTATTTAATTAGTGAGATATTTGTTTTCAACTATTTCTCTTAGTTTTTGAAAGTCATTTCAATTCGTGTAGTTTCACATTGTAATTGATGATAAAAGTTTTGTCCGTTAAATTTAAACTGGATTTATGTTTTACTTTAAAAAAAGATTCGCACATGTAAGCTGGAAAAAAAGTTACAAGGAATCAGCATGATGCTGCAATGCAATGTTGTCCTCTTCTAGGTATGCATAAAAACGAAGACTTGTGATAAAAAATAGAAACAGTAGTGGGATTTATTGTTACACTTGGGATTTGTTTGTTAAACACTACACTAAAAACAAAAATATTTATCAGAATAATCGTGTTTTCTTAAATTAATAACGATCTTGCTAGCCATAAAATTATTCAAGGAGGGCAAATGCGGTCCGGGCTATGGTTTGGCCACCCTGGTCTAAGGTATTCCCAATAAATCGCGACTAGTTGTTCAAACAGTAACGGTACACGTATCAACCTGAACCTTCATCTTAAGAGACTGCACAACGTGAATGGAAAAGCATTCCAACGTCACTTAAATCTACTGAAGAAGTATAATCAACAGCAGTACTTTTGGAGAAACAACTTTCCCTAAAATTGCTCTGGAAGTCTAACAGCAAGAACGACTTTCTACTCTGGAAGGGAAAATGCAAGACAATTTCTTTCACGCGTCGCAACTAACGAAGGAGATAATAAAAACATTTAAAATGACTGGGCCGAATATTGATTCCTTTTCCTCCAGTTGTCTAACGCGTGCGCGTCATAGCTGCTGACCGCTAAAGATGGCGGTTCAAATAAACGCTTTTGACTAGATTAACATCTAAGTGGAGAAGATACATAAAAAGGTATGGAATAAATCAAACATGGAGATACTGAAAATAAAAAAAAACGATTGTTATTAATATATCACAAAATGAACAAAAAAAAACAGAAATCAAAAACAATTTTATAATTGTTCTTTCTTTAAATTAATCATAAGTTCTCCTAATATAATTAAACATTTATTAATGCATGTTTCTCAATCTTTCAATAATTGCAACCCGATTTTCAGCCATAATTTCCATTGCGCCTCCTATACAATACAATGTATCGAATGCAATAATAATTTACTTTGACTACGAATGCTGTTAAACGCACGATACAACCTTAATTATAAAAAGTACAAATTTTGCGATAAGTATATATATATATTATACAATTTGTATATGATAAGTTCATAGATGTCAATATTAATTATTAAACTTGTTTCTTACCTAGTATTGATAAATAAATTATTAATTACATTGTGCAGTACTGATACATTTATAAGTAAAGTATATCATTGTAAATGCACGATTTTACATTTTATTATTTAAGAATGTATTTGTTTTGCTACATTTCTGTAAATTATTTTTTTAAATACAATTTTTATTTCCGCTTTTTGATAAGCTGGCGCTCTTCACGATAGATTATCACGCCCTAGTTTGAGAAAAGCTGTATTAATGGCTTAAATTACATTTGTTTTTTTAATTAGGATAAAACCTTTCTATATATTTTGGTCAGCAGTCTATAATAAAGTACATTTAAGTTAATTATCTATCATCAAATGTTTACTCATAAATCAATATAATATTTAGGATTTGAAATAG
>BMAO01024831.1:0-75783 GCA_019973975.1 Trichonephila clavata
TATGATATATTACTCAAATTTACTCATTCTAATCCACCAGGGAGTTAAATAATAATTATTTTTACAGAGTCAGATTGCTGCATCTTCAATGTTGTTTACTGAATAAAATGAAGAATCTTCTTACGATAGATAGCAACAAACAATAAGTGATGTATGTTTTGAAATAATACTTTGCGAATGATAACTGTTAGACTGCGACTCACCAAAGTAAGTATTGATCAATTCTCCTTTTTTAAATATTGAATTTACTTGGTATTTAGGAAATAATCCTCCAAAAAACATCACTGTTCATTTTATATGGGAAGGGGGGGGGGGAGGTATGATGAATATTATGATGGAAAATTTTGAAGCTCGACTACATTAAAAGATTATATAATTTTAATAAATATAAATGGTTTAGAATATTCTTTCCAAAAATTAGTCCTAATATGATTATGTAAAAACCTTTTGATTCATCAAGAAGTGTTTTGAAGTTAAAAGTTGATATAATTTTTTTAATAGACATTAACGAATTAAAAAAGTTTTATTAATTTTCAAGATTTGTCTGTTAACTATTATTTTTATATAATTCAAAAGAATTTAATAAAGAAAAATATTTGAATCAAGATTTAAATCTTATTTCATTTTATACCTAGAAGTTATACATAAAAATTGTTGGAGTTGTAAAAGATGGTATTCAAGGGATGACTGCTATAAATAATTTTTTTCCCAACCATGCTTAGTTTCAAAAGAATGAATATATGACGTTGAAGGAATTTGAAAGTCATCTGAAATAATCAAGATAGAAATAATGGTGTCACTAAGTATTATGTAGATTCAAAAGCAAACACATGTCATTAAAAATGTCTTTTGAATTTTTTATTTAGTTAAAATGTTATCCATTAAGTCGCTTCTGCTATGAAAACATTATTGTGCAACTATTCAAGAAAGAAATGGGTATTCATAGAGATGGTTCTATGGATTTTAATCCATTCACTTTAAATTTGTTAACTCTAAATGAAACACTACAGATATGTGTATTGAATTTACTTTTTATTTATAAATGAGAAAAAGAAGTACTTTTAATAATTTATCACAGATTTTTCTCAATAGTAATGTTTATAAAGGATAAATAGATTGAGAATATTTTCTATCATTTACTTCACTTATAATAATGGAATAAGTTATCACAAATATAGTATACTGAAGTGCCACTGAATTAGGGATAGCAAGGACTATACAAATTGTGTAGCGCTGTGCATCATTTATGCGCAAGTGAGGATGCTGTTTTAACTGCATATATAGCTCATATTGTGGTTGTTTTGAATTAGTAGTTGGAATTGCAAAGCATGGGTAAACTGCCTGATTTAGGTGCCTTTGACCATGGACAAGTCATATAAGCATGACGCATGGGCCGTTCAATTTCCAAAATCGTTGGACAGCTAGGATTTTCAAGGTCGACAGTGTCAAGAGAAAAACAAGAATGCATGGATGGTGGACAAAAAACTAGCGATTGGTCAAACTGCAAAGTACAATTAGCCTTGGCAGTGTGTGGTGAGAGATGGCTCAGGCATATTGTACCCAGCCAGTGAAGCCAAAAATTAGCTCAAATTACCACCCACTCGAATGATGGTGCCAGTCATAGAGTCAGTAAACGGACTGTGCCATGCTCGCTTCACTCTATGGGTTTGTGGAGCCATCGCCCTACGAGAGTACCATTGCTCACCATCGGGCTGCACGTCTTGCCTGGGCAAGAGAGCACAGAGACTGGAGTGTAGAGGATTAAAAACGAGTAGCATGGAATCTTTATTTCTACTACTTAAATGAATATATTAATTTAATTAATTTAGCCAGGTTCTGATGAATAAAACTCCAAATCAATGAGAGATAAATTTCTTTTATTTTGGGAATTTAAATTAATGGGAGAGAAAACAGACACGGGCTGGTGCCTTTTGGAAATGTCTAATTATTTTGTTACATTTGTATCTGAAAAATTCTGTTCTCTCTTTTATGTTTTGACAGTTTATATCCAAATAAATCCGCCTAGTAACTCCTTACTGTTCTTCAAACTTAACTATTGGATCAGTACACTCGCGCAATGATACATAAACTAAGGTTTGAAAGTTTCTTAACCCTCTGTTACCAAATTCCCCTTTTCTGAATTTTAACCATTTCCTCTAAACAAGGGCCAATGTAAAAATTACTGAATAGTAAGGGTAGGGAACCGCTTTCTTTCAGAAGGTAATAAATTGTTTTGTATTGCTTCAAAATTTCTTCAAGTGTTGTGTTCATTAAAAATCTTATTTATTTATAATTTTTTTACAGATACAAGCAAATGAAACAAAAAGATGCTTTCATGTGATGCCTATCTCTTCGTAAATATATCATAAGGCATTTACATCCTGAAACCGAAGAAAAGACGTGTTGATGAAATTTGCTACACTTTTTCTGGAAATGGTAATTCATCATGACTCTTAAGAATTTATACTAAAAACAGCCTCATTATGTTAAAATTTTCAAAATAGCCTTCTATTCAATTTTATTTTAAGAAGACATTTTGTAATTCATAAAGAAGTCATACATTGGTGAAAGTTGCATAAAGGTCTTCTTCAAAAAACGTTATTTAATACGTCATATGTTAACTCTTTCCTTGCATTTGTTAAATTTTTATCCAAGACGTTTTTTTCCCACAGTAATACTTTTAAAGTTCTTCATACATAAAGGAAACCAAATATTTTCAAAAATAATTCTGAAAGCCTTTTTTTTTGTTAATGGGGACTTTAAAAAACATGGGAATTGATACTTTGAAAAAACCACATGTTTGTGAACATTGCATTAAAACATTCTCTACCAGTAGTGCTTTAAAAAAGCATTTGCGAATTCATTACAAAGAGAAGACAAATTGTGAGATTTGCAAGAAGGCTTTCTTCGACATTAGTACTTTAAAAAAACATTTACGAGTTCACACCAGAGAGAAACCACATGAATGTGAAATTTGCAAGAAGACTTTCTCCTTCAGTAATGATTTAAAAAGGCATTTGCGAATTCATAGTAATGAAAAACCATGTGTTTGTGAAATATGCAAGAAGGCTTTCTCTGTCAGTAGTAATTTAAAACAGCATTTACGAATTCATACAGGGGAAAAGCCATATGTTTGTGAATTTTGCAGTAAGGCTTTTTCTTTCAGTCATGCTTTAAAAATGCATCTGCGAATTCATACCAAGGAAAAGCCATATGTTTGTGATATTTGCAACAAAGCTTTCTCTGATTCTAGTAGTTTGAAGAAGCATTTGCGAATTCATGCTAGAGAAAAGCCACATGTTTGTAAATTTTGCAGTAAAGTTTTTTCTAGCATTAGTGCATTAAAAGTGCATTTGCGAATTCATACCAAGAAGAAGCCATTTGTTTGTGGAATTTGCAACGAAGTATTCTCTGACTATATTGATTTAAAAGAGCATTTGCAAATTCATACAGGGGAAAAGCCATGTGTTTCAGAAATTTGCAATAAGGTGTTTTCTCGAAATACTCCCTTAAAAAAACTGTTGGGAATCGATACCAGAGAGAAATCTCATGTGTGTGAAATATGCATGAAGGCTTTCTCTCAGAGATGTAATTTAAAAATGCATTTGCGAATTCATACCGAGGAAAAACCCTATGTTTGTGAAATTTGTGGGAAGTCATTTTCTCAAAAGCATAACTTAAAAGAACATTTGCACGTTCATAGTAGAGAGAAATTTCATGTAAGTGAGATTTTGCAATAAGTTTTTCTGTGCTAATACTGATTTGAAAAGGCATTTATGAATTCACACCAAAGAAGAGGTGTAAGTTTAAAATTTGTAGAAAGGGACTTTCTTAGAATTGTTACTTAAAAGAACATGCAAATTTACACCAGAGAGAAACCTCATGTATGTTAAATTTACATCAAAGCTTTTTCTACCCATCATGATTTTAAAAAGTATTTTAATTTTTTTCAAAGAAAATCTATGTGTTTGAGATATTAAGAGGATAGCATTAATTTAAAGGGTGCGTTTGGATAACGTTATGGGATTTATGACCCAAACTAGCCTGATGTATGTGAAATTTGTAAGAAGTCTTTCTCTGCCCACACTAGTTTGAAAAGTCATTTAGAATTCCATACCAAAGAGAAGCCAAATATTCGTGAAATTTACAAGAAGGCTTTCTCTTTCAGTAGTTTGAAAAGGCATTTGAAAATTTTTACCAGGTAAATGTTAGATGTTTGTGAAATTTGAAAAAAAAGTCTCCTCATTCAGTGGTATTTTAGCTAGAGATTTGTAAACTAATCAGAAAAAAGAGTTGACATGTGAATTTTGTAGATATACATATTCTTTTTGACATGGTTTGATTAAGCATCTTAGAATGAAGCCGTACAATTTTGTATTTCCAGAATAGGTTTTTCTCTTAAGATCTTTTAAAAAAATTTATTCATGTACAAGAAAGGAATGGCTGAATAATGTATGTAAATTCCACAATGATGTCGTTTTAACATTTCATTTTAAAAAATATATAGATCTATTCATGAACATAAACTTTGTATTCTTTTAAATGGAGGATTTACACTCTGAATTATGTATGTTATTCCTTAGAGTCCTGTGCAATATTTTTACTTTATATTCCTAACATCCAAGAGGTATTCAATTCCCTTTTTTTTACTAGTTTTTGTTGCTTTTGATGGAATTTTTTAATAAATTACAAACTTAGTTAAATGCTTATTGCTTTCTTTGCTTTATGATTTTCTTTTAAAATGTTATTTCTAGAAACTCAGCATTTATTCTAAGTTAATACTTTTTAATTGAAAACTACCTTTTCTAGGATTATTATTTAAGAGAGATTTAAGTTATTACTAAGAGAGACATTTGTAATGAAGGTATTATTTTTATTGTATATCAAAGCACATATATATATTGAAATTTTAATTTATGTTCTTGAAAAGAAGAAAATTATATTTTATATCTTTGATATTGTTTATGTGTTGTTTTATTCTAATAAAAAAGTTTTTAATAATTCATCTTAGCTGTTTTCATTGAAAAATGATTTTTTTAAACCAATTTTTTTTTTGAAAATTGAATTTTTTACTACAATATCGGGAAAAGATCAAATTTTATACTATTATCTTGAAAGTAAATCTTTCCATCATTAATGTTCAATGAATACATTTGTAAATTTCAATCGATTACTTTATCTTCGATTTGTGGCGGTGGTATCTATATAAGCCACTAATTGCCTCGGGACTCAAGTGATCATTTTGATTCAGCGGTAAGTTATGTGCTTACAGAATGGAAGGAACCAAGATCGAATCTCCTTCCGATTCATGTATTACAAAATATCAATCATGTTGAAAATCAATTAGAGTCCGGTGCTTAAAAAAAGTTTTGGCTCAAGATTGTATTTAGACTGTGCAGGAGGATTTTTGTTTAAATTTGCACTTTTCAGCTCCACCTTGTGCTCGATCTAACAACCGCGAGGACTCCGAAATTGGTATGGAGATTAATAATCATGGGAAAGTAAGATTTCGTGAAAAATAAAATAGTTCTAAAAATTGCAATGGGGGATTTATGGCGTTGTTGTAGCTTATCAAACGATAATGAACGCTCAACTCTGGTGTGAATGTCAGGCACCTCTTTTGGCGACAACTACTAAAAGTGGTGTTGATCGAACCAGATAAAAACAGAGGAATGTGGCTTTTATCGCTTAATGCTTTCAAAGAAATGATTAAGAAGTTCGACGAAACAAAGTCACTGACCATTCTCCTGGGCAGATGTCTTAAACTTATGTCCAAAGAGGTGATAACAGTTGTTACTACTACAATCATCGTCGGATCAGAGGGAACCATTGCTGGAATACATACTACAAATAGTGTGGTATATTGCTTGTGACATGTTACGTACGGCCGTGGGATGTGCTGTGCGGAGAATGAATGGATGGTGTAGTCTCTGAGAACGGCGGTCATACTCAATGTGGTCGAAATCCTCGCCCGGGAAGTGGATATTTTTATCGCAGTTCTTTCGCATGTGTTATTTTTTTCTTGTAATACTTTTTGGATCTTGCAGCGCCATAAATACTCCTGTCGGCGATTTTTTGAACTATTTGTTTCCCACGGTTTGTCACTTTTCATGTCATTTGTTTTCCCGTCTCCATACGAAGATAGTTTGGTACTGTAACGTCGTGACTCCCAAGTTCACAAGTCCTGGGTAGCGAGAGGATCACACAGCTTTAAGAGATATTTTTTTTGAAGTGAATGGGAAATTTACACAGTTTTGCGTAACAGTGAAAAAGCGAGAACGGAAGTAGTGATTCCCCCATCCCCCCAAAACGTCGCCATGGTGAGGAGATAGCAAGCGGGAGGAAAAGAGAGCGGGGTGAGGGGGTACACCACGTGACCTGCGTCATATCCATGAAAAAGTTGGACGATTGCTATGGGCAAATTGTGCATCAAAAGTATATCTTGCTGCTATGGACGAAAGGCGCTTAGGTATTGATGACATAAAGTGGGTGCCCTTGGTACTCTCGTACCGAACTCGCGTGGCGTATTTTCGTAGTTTTCATGTAATAAAAAACGTACCGTTTTCAATGAATAAACGCACTCAAAATATTACCATGATATGGCTCTTCCCGTTACGGGAGTGTCTGGGGCATTGTGTATATGTCACTAAAGTTCACTCCAGAATCGCTACGGATAGCGGCTTGTAAACAAACACAGTGACTTCTGTTTGTGATGCATTAAGTTTATATTATTAATTTTTTCCCCCATTGAATCAAAATAAATTCTGGTCAGATAGCCTAGAACAAATGCAAAAAGAGGAAAAGAGTTTCGTGAAAGGGGGAAAAAAAAGGAAAACCAGCAGCAATTCCTGGCGAAAGTTTATATATCACCAGGTAGTTCTGTCGCAGCTTTTATCTTCATCCATAAAGTTTTAGTGCTGTACACATCAGAGGCTGCTGCAATCATTGGATCCGATGATGATTAAAAGCCGATTATCTTAACTGGAGACTTTAATGTTAATTTTGCTCATTGAATTCTTGAAACGGACGCTGAT
Organism: Trichonephila clavata; assembly: GCA_019973975.1. Taxonomy (NCBI): domain Eukaryota; kingdom Metazoa; phylum Arthropoda; class Arachnida; order Araneae; family Nephilidae; genus Trichonephila; species Trichonephila clavata. Next base: position 7,035 of record BMAO01024831.1, read on the forward strand.
ATTGACAATGAATACTGATTCTAGAGAAGGAAAAACAATATGCGGAACCACGATTGATGCAGTTTTCTCACATTTTCTTGATTGACTACAATCGAAGATTTTTATATCCCACTTCAGTTACCACACATCTATTGTGTCTTTCTTGGAAAATGATGATGCAGAAAATTGAATAAAAATATTTAATACAATAAATTCCATACAATAAATGGAGTTCGAATTTTATTTGATTAAAGTTATCTCGGCAGTTTAATATAATTAGATCTATTCCTGCATTTATGGCCAACGTTTAAACAGAAGTTTCACTTCTATTGCGTGACTTTCCACGTTCTTTTTTTATTTTCAAAGAGATAATGCTGAATATTCACCCGGTCGGTCAGCTATATCTTTGCAAATCCAGTCGTCATAAAATGGGCATCGTCGATGGTTTGGCACCTTCTCATGGGTATTGTGACGTCGTCACAATGGAGAAAGCGCCTCTATTCATAAACGTATCCACAGCCGGCGAACACGTGGCTTTGGTTGTATTGTGTTGTATCAGACAGCTGGACCGTCGGCGACGGTGTGTCTGGCAGACACTATGGGCCGGGCATCGCTGCATTATTTTCTATTCATGGGCAGTGATTGTACGTCTTGAATGCTGGCGCCTCTGCAGGCGGCGGCGAGGTGTTTGAAGTGCCAGATGTCAGCCGGGCCCTTGTCGCCGGGAACCTTTGAGAGGGACCGGACTTTTGTCATCTCTGCACGAATGGATGACGTGCAAGACCGTTGGTGCCGGGTGCAAAACGCTGAGGCCGGCCAGTGGGGATTGATGAGGGGCGTGGAGTGAACCCGCCCCTAGAGTTTAAAAGAGTGGACTTCGGAAAAAGAGGGAAGACTCCTGATAGACTACCACGAGAGATTCCCGTAACTGAACGCTGCTGACGGAGGAAGAGACCCCGGACAGACTCGAACGAGAGATTCTAAAAAGAGAAGCCTGTGGACGAAGGAAGAAGGGGAGGACCCCTAGGCAGACACCAATATGAAACAGAAATAGCTGGCTGTATCAAACGAACACTTGTAACGAATATTTTTTCTCTATCCAATGATCTTTTGAATGTTGTCGTCAAATAAACATTTGATTAGATCACAGTAATAAGGCATTCTTTAATAATTAGCTTAGCGTACACCGTCAATTTATTTCAACGACGTTACAGCTAATTAAATTGGTGGCAGCGAGCTGGGATTGGCATTTGGCAAATTAATTAAATGCCCGAATCCTTTTTTATTTAAATTAATTTTTAAGAAAAAAGAAATAAAGAGAAAATGCCAGCCGTGTGGGCGAGAAAAATAATAGAACTTCAGACAATGCAAGTTTCTCCTGAGTTCCTGTCCTTTCCTATCATTAAAGTGTGTTCCTGTTGATAGAAGTTCCCGGAGTTACTGTATGTGAATCGTGTTGGGTGAATCAACGAAAGAAACAAGCGGAGGAAAGCCGAAAACAGACCCTGATTTCCGTCGGCTGATTTTGAAGGAAGTCAAGGGTATTCAGTGTGTGATTCCCGACCATGTGTGCTGTGAATTCCCGTCCAGGTGTGCCATAGATTTTGGCAGTGATTCGAAACAGAAAGGCGAGTCTTTTCTTTGAGATTATACTCGGGGCAGCAATTGATTATTATTATTGTTATGATTAATGTATGTAAAATTTTGGTAGTATGAGAATTTACGTACTAGGTAAAGTTAGAAAACACTAGAAAGAGAGACTAGAAAGATTTTTTAAGTTTTGTGTGATGTATAAATGTGCGATTTATTAGTATTGTTGTTTGTGAAATATAGTTAAGTATATAGTAGTTATACTTATTTCGTTGGTACAGTTACTGTGCAGAGTACTGTATTGTTTTTAAGATTTGCGCACATTTGTGAAATATAGTTAAGTATATAGTAGTTATACTTGTTTCATTGGTACAGTTAATGTGGAGAGTACTGCTTTGTTTTTAGGATTTTTGTGAATTATAGTTAAGTCTAGGTCTAGTGTATTTCTAGTTTACATTGAGTTTTTGTATAATTTTTGTGACAATTAAGCTTAGTTTGGTTTTGTGTGTATTAGTGCATCATGGCGTACTTATTAAGGCAAAGAAAAGAAGTATTGGTAGAAATGGCGAAAGAATTGGGAGTCGAAGCCGATAATACTTTACTTAAGATGGAAATTAAGAATAGAATTTGTCAGAGTGAACACTATAATGAAGAATTAGCTAATTGTTTGTTGGAGGGTATTTTGGAAGAAAAACGGGAACGTGAACTTGAAAATAGGGAACGTGAACTTGAGCGTGAACGTGTAAATAAGGAAAGGGAACTTAAAATAAAGGGGTTTGAAGAGCGTAAACTAATGAGGGAAAGAGAATTAGAACGATTGAGAGCTGTACGCCGGGATAAGTTACATAAACGAGAATCTTATCTAAAAGTAGAAGATAAAGTCGAGAATTGCGCACAGGAGAGTTATTTGTCAGGAAATCGGTCCATGGAAGTTAGTGAACCGATTAAAAAGTGTAGGCCGGTGAGTAATCCGGATGTTGATAAAAGTGAAAAAATCGCCATGCCTTCTGAAGTTAGAATTGAGATTTGTGACCCCCCGGTGAAACGCACGTGTGTTAATCCCTTGTTCGAAGTGAGAGGGGTAGGAAAAGAGAAGGATAAACTGTCTAGGCTTGAGAAAGGGAAAGAAGTCGATATTTTTGGAATTCGTGATTGTGAATTGAAGGTAGGGTCAAGGGCAGTTAAGGAGAGTGTTACAGCTGTGATGACGGTAGCACAGCCAGTAATAAATCATGAGGACATAGTAGTAAGTTCTCGAGCATTGATTGTAGATAAGGGTTTGACTATCCCTGCATCATTGAATTGTGAAATTAAGAGTGAGGAAAAGGAGGCAAGTCGTCTCCCAGTTGAAAGGGGAGTGGGCCTAACAGTTGGTCATAAAAGTTTTCAAAACCCTACAAGGGCTAGTATAAAAGCGGAACATAGGAAAGGGAAAGAAATTTACACGTGCTATGCAGATGTCGGAGATAAATCAACAATGCGTTTGATTCCCCCAATTCAAAGGGTATTGATAAGAATTGGTTAGGGGCTGGTAAAATGACAAGTTCAGAATTTAATTACGATTTACCCAGAAAAAGGGACCGTAGTGCAATTTATCGTGTAAATTTAGTAAAACTGTATCGTAGGAGGCCGGAATCTGTAAATTTTGTTACAGAAAATAGCTCGGAGGGAATAGAGAAAGAAACCGAATTCCCCTATCCGGTAAAGCTATTTATGGATTTTGACTTTTGGGGTGTTTTAAGGGAAAGTCAACTGCACTTTAAATCACCGCCTGATAGAATTAACTATTTACGAATGGTCGTTGATAGAAATAAAGAAAGGTTTCCTCCAGATCCCGGGACGATTTCTTTAATGCAGAGGGATAACCAGTTAAGTAGAGGAAAACCGTTTAAAATTAAAACTTTTTGGATAAACCTGAGATTGAGTAATACTCTGGGAGAGGAGTTTGGGTATCCTAGGGATGTGAGTGTAATCGAGATGGGGCAGTTCAATCGTACACTGTCGACTGTTAAGCTTAGAAAAGTGAACCGATACCCGTACCCGTGTATTAAGTATACGCGTTTGAACCAGGTGACCCGAGCCGAGTTTCATCTTTGGTTAAAAATGGAAGGTCTTGTAAAAATGAATAGCGCGGCCTCGTGGGTCACGGTACTGGATTTGTGGAAGTGGTACTTTCGTCGTTCACTCATGCTGAGATATCAGAAGTATGTCGCATACGTAATGCCATTTGGCAATTACATAACTAGAAAGAGGAGGTTTAAGATCGTCTGCGCATCTTCTTATGGATGTAAGTTAACTACTCAGGTTTTGGAACGGTTACCGCAGTTTGCTTTACGTCGATTGGTTGATATAGACATCTTGGCGCAAATTTGGAAAAATCATGTAAAGCAAATAGACTTAGTATTAGAAGGGTTGAGGAGTGTGAGATCGGAATTCATACCGACCAAAGGTAAATTAGAGCAGTAGGAATGTTTCTTACGTGTACATAATAGAGATGTGGTGAGTTCATTTCGTGAGCTGAGGAAGTACGAGGTTAATTGTAATTTTTAATGATAGTGCCATAATTAGCACTTTACCCAACGTTGTAGTGGGAAAGATAATGAATTGTGGAGTAACTTATAAATATTGTGAGAAAGTGTGCAAAGCGCTAAGATGGAAATTTATCTTTAAATTAATGTTGTTTAGCCCAAATAATTCAAAATGTTTGTATTTACATTTATTATTTTTTTATGTAATTTTAAAAATCATTTATTTTAATTAAAGAAAGTTACATGAAAATGTCATTGGATTAAACAGACTGGAATAAGCAGTCATTTAAAAATTTCCTATTAATTAATTTTACCTTTTTATTGTATTTTTGTGTCTATATTACTGTATTGTGTGTATATGGTGGAAACAAAAATTTATTTGTGTTACTGAAAATCTTTTGTGTCTCTCAGCCAAGTGTAAGCACATAGATGTCTAGTACAGTAGTTACGTGTGATTTAACGTATAGTAATATTAGTAAAATGTTAGCATTTAACTTATTCACTTAAAACTCAGTTTTTTAAGAGGAGATGTAACATTAAGAAAATAATCCAAGATTAGAACTTTAAGTCTTTATTGTAAAGTGTATAAAATGTTATGGAATTTTGGATTTACTTATTATCATATTTTTGAGTGTTTTTTTTATTGGATTGCTGTCCTGGTTGATCTCATTGGTAAGACATTCTTTTTTTGAGTCAGTCATAAGAACGGATCCAACCTTGGACCAGAGCAGTCCAGTGAAATGAACGTTTTCAGGGGGAAGGAGTTGTGACGTCGTCACAATGGAGAAAGCGCCTCTATTCATAAACGTATCCACAGCCGGCGAACACGTGGCTTTGGTTGTATTGTGTTGTATCAGACAGCTGGACCGTCGGCGACGGTGTGTCTGGCACACACTATGGGCCGGACATCGCTGCATTATTTTCTATTCATGGGCAGTGATTGTACGTCTTGAATGCTGGCACCTCTGCAGGCGGCGGCGAGGTGTTTGAAGTGCCAGATGTCAGCCGGGCCCTTGTCGCCGGGAACCTTTGAGAGGGACCGGACTTTTGTCATCTCTGCACGAATGGATGACGTGCAAGACCGTTGGTGCCGGGTGCAAAACGCTGAGGCCGGCCAATGGGGATTGATGAGGGGCGTGGAGTGAACCCGCCCCTAGAGTTTAAAAGAGTGGACTTCGGAAAAAGAGGGAAGACTCCTGATAGACTACCACGAGAGATTCCCGTAACTGAACGCTGCGGACGGAGGAAGAGACCCCGGACACACTCGAACGAGAGATTCTAAAAAGAGAAGCCTGCGGACGAAGGCAGAAGGGGAGGACCCCTAGGCAGACACCAATATGAAACAGAAATAGCTGGCTGTATCAAACGAACACTTGTAACGAATATTTTTTCTCTATCCAATGATCTTTTGAATGTTGTCGTCAAATAAACATTTGATTAGATCACAGTAATAGGGCATTCTTTAATATTTAGCTTAGCGTACACCTTCAATTTATTTCAACGACATTACAGTATGCAACTGGATCGTAATGCTGTCACTCCATCGAAGTGGTCAAGCTAAAATTCAAATGGAGTACCTCGCAGAGTCCAACTACCCGACAGCCCTTTTGCTAAAGAAAATATCCAGTTGGCTGATTTTCCGATGATCATCTCCTGGGTGCGGCTGCTCCCGCAACCTCTTTCGCTTGTGTCACCGAAGATCCCCGTTACCTTCCGAACCGACTCTTTAAACTCCTTGGATGGGCCTCGTTCACGCCTTCAATAACTTCTGAATGACAAGCCTCGCGTGTATGCACATGGACTCCTCTGTCTTGGTCCCAACTGCCATTGGTTCTTTCGGGACAAATGTGTATCGTGACTGAGATTATCAATGTCAACATGCAGCGACCTGTCACTTTGACTCTGGGAATACTTTTCTTGGTATTTCTTCCTCTCAAAACGCCGAAACTTCTTTACTTTCAAGTGCATCCTGGTCAGCATGTGCGAGGGGGGAGGACGAAGGAATGGATGGTTGTCAAACAGGTGTGTCTTTTCTATAAATCGGTGTGGAAAAAACCATCGAGGTATCGGAGAAATGAAAAAGGAATGGTGAAATCAAAGCAGTTCAAGAGTCTGCTTTACAGCTGTTTCGCCCCAGGCGTGAGAAAAGAATATGTGGTCCCCTTTGAAGAATAAAATGACTCATCTCTCACCCATGGACTTAAAAATTGACGTGGGGTCGTAAAATATCCTTCTTATCAAGGTGACGCTACAGTGCTATTGCGGTGATTTGATCGAGCTAGGGTTTGTAATCCCGGGATTTCGGTAATACATTATCCAAATCCCGTGGTCCTGGGATTAGGACTGGACTATTTATTAAAAATATTTACATATTAGTATAGTTGAAATTGCATAATAAAACTGAAAATATAATTATAACTGATTTAAAATTATTTTAATGAAGTAAATAAAAATTCATTCATTATAAAAAACAAATAAAAATACATAATGAAATTGAAAAAAAAAAGTTTTTCTTCATTTCTTGTGTTTCTGTAAATAAGCTTATAAAAACACAGCTCCTCCAGCGTTTCATCGTTATAACGGCTTCTTATTTTAGTAACAAATTGTCCTGCCGAAGAAAATGCACGTTCCGATACTTTACTAGTAGGTATTATCGTCATTAAATAGGAGTATGTTCTTTTTAGGTAGTCATTACGTCTCCCTCCATTTTCAAAAAAGAGACATTTCTTTTTGAATTTTTGATGATAGTGTCTCAAATTTAATAGACTGCATTGGCGGATATACCTCTTTGGCAACTTTATTTAGTTCTTCTGCTACACTTAAAAGTTTTTGTATATAAATTGATCCAGTTAATGAATCAGAATGTGATCAATTTCAAGTGTTACCTCATTTGAAATTGAAGATCCAGTTGCACGAGCTGTTAATAATGCAATGAGATTTGAAGTGTCCAAGTCATCCAAGCAGGTCCGTTATTAATTAACGGTATTTAATTGAAGAAGGAACTGTGACAAAGTCTATTCTTGTGTTGTTGCTTACATTATTGTGTGAGCCACTTAGATCTGTGCGACGTTCTCCCACACTGTGCACATATTTTTTTTTACATATAACACTTATAATTGCGCAAACGAATTTTGCGTACATATTTCATAAACAGAATATAATTTTTTGAAAATTTTAATTCTTAGAAATTTTTTTAAATATAATTCAGACAAAAATTAAATCCCGGAATTAGGTATTTTAATCTTGGGATTTCCGGATTTGAAAAAATACCGGGATCCAGGGGTTTTGGAATTCCGGTGCTGAAAACCCTACTAGATATCTTCCAAAAACTCTAAATGCCTCTGTCGAAGTTAGCTGACACCATACATCCTGAGGGCGGGAGAAATGTCCGTTTTCTGACCCCACTCCCGACGGGGAGAAAGTTACAGAAAAAAATAAGAGAAAACATGAAATTTCACGGTTTAACATACACACCCACCTCGAATTCTTCAAGGTTCAACACGTAAAACAACTAACATTAACCATATACAGTACAAAAAAAGTAAATAAGATACATTAAATGTAAAACCGAATTCACAATACTTTGAAAAAAAATTTGAAAATATAATTCAGACAAAAATTAAATCCCGGGATTAGTTATTTTAATCCCGGGATTTGAACACCGGGATCCCGAGGCTGCAAACCCTAGATCGAGCTTCAAGAGGTTTCGAATAGTGTCAGTTTAAAAAAGAACGCCTTATTCCCTGAGGATTGTTGAGGAACATTAGACTATATATTTAACACGTATTTAAGAAAGGTATATAAATTTTCTCGAGATTGCCGTCGGATATAGTCTCCGTTTCTAGAAATGCAATCTTCAAATCAATATAGCATCACTTTAAAAAGGAGTTACAATAATCTTTCATTTTGATTTATTCTATATACATCGTTTCTCTTCGAACATATTTTTACTGAACCATCTTGCTAAAAAAGCCTCACTGATTGAAAATTATAACTTAAAAGTATAAATATTCCGAATAAGAATTAATTTTGCATATTTATAAGCTTCGTATAATGTTAGACGGGGTATTCAGCTTCGCATTATTTCCCCAACTTTTAAGAAAAAAAGTTTTTTTTTAAAAAAAAAAATTCTTTTATATATTATAACTACGGTTTTTCAGCTTTCGATCACCGCTAATCCCTTTATGTATCAGTCTGACGGGCCGTGGGTAGCCTAGAGGTTAGAGCATTGGACGCCAAAGCGGAATGCCTGGGTTTGATGCCCGATGCCACCAAATACTCTCCGAGTACAAACGGAGCACGTGCTCGTTAAATCTGTGGGTCCGAATGGTGTCGCCATCTATCGTGAGCAAAATCGTGCTCAAAGCTTCATGGGCTCAAAGCTTAGGCTAATGACAGACGTATCTCTAGCCCGTTGCCATGATGAATTTCGTGGACCTTGATCTGGCTACGTCAGACAGGTGGCATAAGCAACAACAAGAACATCAGTCTGACAGCACGGATCACCAGATTTTGAACACCCCTCCCTGCCGCCCAACACATGACTGAGTGTTTTAAAGCTTCCTCAATGATCCAAAGACCACTACTTATGAGTTTTTAACACTTCTTTTTTTATTTTAAGAAAATATCTAATCATATACTATATTTTTTAGATTATTACAAAATACTAATTTTAAATGAATAATGTAATTAACTATATTTTCATTATTAATTAAAAAATTTAATTAGAAGGATGGCTCTGCTTTTATTTTACAATTGCTGTTATATGAGGAGTCATACGCGAGAAATCTGCAGTCTCCATTCCGTCCTACACTTTCCAGACAGTTTCTGCACTGATTCTCAACACTAGAACGTAAGTCCATGTTAATTGGACATTTAAGCCTGTTTAGTTTTGTTGTTCTTTTTGTAAAATAAGTTCTTCAGACCTTTCTGAACAGCACAGTTTACTAAGGACAAACAAATAATACGATAATGAGTAAAAATGTAATTAGCACAGTAAGATGATTGCACACAGCGTATAGATGGAGGTGTGGTCCCCGTAGAAGGCGTTGGATGAAGCGGGAAATAACGCGTGGGCGCTTCACACAGATATCCTTCCGCCAGAAAAAATAGTGCGCTCCCTTCAACCCAATATGCCCTTCTTGCGAGTGATGCATTTTTTTTCAAACAATTTTTTTTGAACATATGCACATGCAGTATAACAATAAACACAGTGACATAAAATCAAGAGAGTAATGAAATTTTTTCCATTGAATATTCTAACTTTTGTACATTCATGGCTTTCCTAAGAAAATCTGCAATTGAAAATTCTATTTGAATGTATTCCAATTTAACTATGTATCTTCAACTATAAATCCTTTACAAAATGAAAACGTAAATTCATTTGCCTTTATTTACTTGAAGAACGGGTACCCTTAATCCACTGAATTGCTGCTTGACTATCTGAATTTAAAGTTACAGCATTATTTATAAATTGTTTACATTTTAATTCAGTTAACAAATTCACACTCCAAATTATATCTTTACAAATTTCAGAAACAGAAAATAACTCTGCTTCACATGTTGATAGACTAACACTTTTCTGTTTACGACATTTCCATAAAATTAATGAATTACCAAGTAAAACTACATCACCAGAAAATGATTTTCCATTTTCTGCATTTATTTAACTAGCATCTGAGCTAGCATTTAAATACCAAATTCTTTTCATAAAACTATTTTTTATCTTTTGTACCCATCAAATATCTTAATAATCTTTTAGCCAAATTATAATTCCTTTTCTCTGGTTTACGATTAAATTGTGATAAATAAGTTGTTACAAATGAAATATCAGGGTGAGTTCTATTAGCTAAATACAAAAGTTCACAAATTAATTCCTGATACATAGTAATGTTAATAAATTCATTTATAGGAGAAAAACTTTTATCTTCCCCTTTCACAATTGGAGTCTTAACCTTTTACAATTTTCTAAATTATATTTAATCAATAATGAATTAATATATTCACACTGAGATAAACAGATACCATTTTCATGTTTTTCAATTTCCATGCCTAAAAACTTATTAGTTTTGTTTTCAACCGCTTCAAATACATTTTTAATCTTATATACAATATCTTCATACATTTTATCATTGTTGCAAAAAATAGCTAAATCATCTACATACATAGGATATAAGAACACTTTGTGATTTTCAGTTTTAATAAATACACAATTATAAGAAGCTAATTGTTTTAAACCAAATTTTTCTGATCTTGGAATTATGAATTTGAAACAGAAATTAAAGCTAAGTAAGGCGTACTTACAAGATGAAAAATTCGTCAGAGATGTCTTAGCAACTACGATAGAGGACAGAATGGAAAAAGAAGAGGATAGAAAGAAAGAAGAGTACAAAAAGAGAAAGAGGAAGAGTTTAAAAAGAAAGCGGAAGAGCGCCGCTTGCAGCGAATACAGGAATTGGAATTAGCTAGAATAAAAACAGCAAGATGGAAAGCAGAAAAGGAAGTCAGAATAAGAGAAGCAAGGCATAAAGAAGTGAAGGAGGCTAGACTGAGAGCCGAGGAGGAAGGAAGGCACATAGCTGAGGAGGAGGCCAGACTTAAAGCTGAGAAAGAAGCTAAAATATTGGAAGCAAGGTGGAGAATTGAGGAAGAAGCTCGACTTATAGGGCCGAGGAGAAAGCTAGACACAAGGCTCAGGAGCAAGCTAGACTCAAGGCTCAGGAGGAAGTCAGACTCAAGGCTCAGTAGGAAGTCAGACTCAAGGCTCAGGAGGAAGTTAGACTCAAGGCTCAGGAGGAAGTTAGACTCAAGGCTCAGGAGGAAGTTAGACTCAAGGCTCAGGAGGAAGTTAGACTCAAGGCTCAGGAGGAAGTTAGACTCAAGGCTCAGGAGGAAGTTAGACTCAAGGCTCAGGAGGAAGTTAGACTCAAGGCTCAGGAGGAAGTTAGACTCAAGGCTCAGGAGGAAGTTAGACTCAAGGCTCAGGAAGAAGCCAAGGCAGTGGAAGAAAAACGTAAGGCCCTAGAAAAAAGGAAAATGAAGGAAAGAATAGCTTTGGAAGAGAGACGAGATTGGAAAAAGAAAGATGGCTTGTGCAAGAGCAGATGCAACATGTTTAAGAAGAACACAAAATGAGAATGAAAGCAGAAAAACAGAAGTGCTTACAAGAAGAGAGGTGTAAAAGAATGGAAGAGCAAAAACAATATTTAAATGAAAAGCAGGAAAAATCGGATGAATACATGAAGGTACTTCAAGCAATCGAGAAAGTTCTTGTTTTTAATGTGAAAGAGCCCAAATGCTTAGTGTTTATCCAGATGCTGTAAGCAAAACCTGTCATTGTTGGGGAAGGAAAGGGTTTATCTAGAGACTCACCTAATGTGCCGCTAATTCCTACCGATAATGAGATGTGTGAAGGGAAAGAAGGAAAACCAGTCCATGTGATAAGAGATACGGTTAAAGATGATATTAATCCGGCGATTCTTAGTAAAGAGACATTGGATTTAGAGGATGATGAAATTGAAGAAGAAAAGTCAAAATTGTTCAAGAGAAAACTTAAGAAGTTAAGCAGAAAGACAGTTGCAAAATTACAACGAAAAGTTAATTTAAAAGCCTCAAGCAACATTATATTTGTGCTCCATCGTTGGTCTTTTAAAGGTGAACAAAATAGACAAGGAATAGAAAAATCTGCTTGGAAACTGCATGATTTTATTAAACGAGTTGGTATTATGAAGATGGGACAACAATTGCGAGAAAGAGATGATCAAAAGACAATGAAAGTTAAAATGTGGAAGAGGAGGAGACGTAAGTTGAGAAAGAGCCACATAGATTATCAAAAACTTGGGAATAGTGTTTCTAAACGGTTAGCCAAACCGAAAATGACCATAAAGTCCCTCCCGTGCAGTGTGGGACCGAAGAAAGATGGAGAAAAAAAAGCACGAGAGAACCCCTCCCCCGCTCTCTGGACAGCTGCCGAGGACAAGTTAAGGGTGAACCCAGAACCGGGGTCCTTGACCCAGCGTGAGTGGGGAATTCTTTCGGGGACTGAAGGAGAAATTGTGAAATTTCCCCCACTCTCTGCAACACATGTTAAAACCCGAACGGAACTGGACACTTGTCCTCCCAAACGAACACTTTTGATGTAGGACATTGCTCAGGAGGTAAAATAATTAATTGTTATCTGTTGGACATTAATAATTCATATTATGTATCCATATTATTATTTTTGTGTGCGCTGTTTATGCATATATGTGTTGTTGTTGCTTATGCCACCTGATCGACAGTAACATCAGATCAAGGTCCACGAAATTTATCGCAGCTAAGGGCTAGAATTTTACGCCTGTCTTTAGCCTAAGCTTTGAGCCCCCCAAGAAGATGACAGTGCGATTTTGCTCGGAACACAACACGATAGATGGCGACACCATTCGGACCCACTGATTTAACGAGCACGTTCTCCGTTTATACTCGGTGGGGGATTTGGTGGCATCGGGCATCGAACCCAGGCCTTCCGGTCTGGAGTCCAATGCTCTAACCCAGGCATGTCAAACACGCGGCCCGCCGATACAAAAGTTGCGGCCCGCCATGACTTTTTTAAAAAAAATTTAAATATCGAGCTTTTAAAGTTTTTTTTTATTTTGAAAATTATTGAGGTAAATTTACAACATAATTACTTGTTATTTATTCTTATTTTAAAAGAAATTTTATTTGATCATAAAAATAACATTTAGATTAAAAATTTGTGAGAGAGCAACTTCTTAGTAGACTGAATAAACTGCATTTCTCACACAATATGATACGGTTGCACTGAAAGTCCATGAGGTTAACATCACGTTACAAGTCATTCTCCCTCTTTTAAACTGTTCTCATCACCTCTGTCTCTTTTGGTCAGTGACCTCGCACTTCCTGTGGGCAGAGGGACTGTCCGTTAAGGCCCCCTCTGGAATAGGAGAGTATTAGGACAGTGTAAACATTTTTATGACTTAACAGATAGTATCATAATTTATCGTGTGTGCGACTTGTATTTCTCTTTCTCCGTCTTTAGAGTATCCAATCAGAGAGAAGCTAAGAGAGCATTGTCAGATGCAGTTTAAGACGTAACACAAGAAGATAAAAGGCAGAGTTTGGTCAATCGTTTGCAAGTGAAAGTCGATTTTGGTAAAAGTGGATTTAATCTAAAAATTTATTTAACAATAAAAAAGAACCTAAACTCTCTTCAACTACAATGAGTAAAAAAAGATCAATTAAAGATGAACGTCGCATTTTTCAAGAAAAATGGGAACTGCAATATTTTTGTGTCCAGAACAAAAATAAAATAGTATGCTTGATTTGCAAAAACTCTATTTCAGTTGCTAAGGAGTATAATCTTAAAAGGCACTATATGACACAAATCATAAAACAAATTATGACCAATATGTTTCAAAATTTCGTGAAGAAAATTTGGCGGATTTGAAATCAACTATTCAAAAAACAAAATGTATTTACTAAATTTGTTGAAGACAATACAGCTGCTGTAAAAGTTAGTTATATATGTTATCCCATTTAATCGCAAGCAAATCGAAACCATTTACTGAAGGTGATTTTATTAGTGAATGTCTAATCAAAGCGGTGGAAGTATTATGTCCCGCACAAATAAAAAAGTTTAAAAATGTAAGTTTAAGTCGAAATACTGTAGCTAGCAGAGTTGATGAAATAGCCGAGAGTTTGAGAAATCAGCATCATTCAACAATATTAACATTTCAAGCCTACCGATTGCAATTGATGAAAGTACAGATATTCGAAATATTGCTCAGCTGGCCATTTTTATTCGCGGATGCGATGCTAATTTAAAAATAAATGAAGAACTTTTGGAAGTCATTCCTATGCATAATACAACCACTGGAGGTGATATTTTTGATGCACTGATGGAAGCTGTAAAGAAGTATAAGTTGCCATTGGATAAGTTGGTTTGTCTTGCAACTGATGGCGCACCTACCATGACAGGTAATACTAAAGGAGTCGTCGCAAGGTTAAAAGAAACATACAGACAACATGGAGACAGTAATTTGGAACATTTTCATTGCATTATTCACCAACAAGTATTGTGCTCCAAAGTTTTAAATATCGGACATGTTTTAAAAATTGTCACAAAAATTGTAAATTATATTCGAGCACATAGACTTAATCATCGTCAATTTACTTTGTGACGGGTGCTTACGCGTTTCACTAACCTTCTCTCATAAACTTTTAAATTGTATTTATTTTAACCAATCCCCGCTGAGAGCTGAAAGTGTGACTTATGCAAATAAGATAGTTTCGGGTTTAGCGAGTTCGAAAGAGATATAAAAGGGAGAAATGAAATGAAGAGATGAGGATGACTACGTGTTTTGATAGAGGAGTAAACTACGTGATTGATTAAGAAGGTGATTCTAGGAGTTTAGTTTAACTAAGTGAAGTTTGTTAGCGGAAGGAAGATTATTGAAAAAGATTCATTAATTCGGTTCGGACGTAACTGAAGATATCCAGGATTGAAGCCACTTCATATATTCTACAAGTATTCAAGATTCCTCTTTAAAGAGATATCAGGTCTGTGATTTTTATAGATTAGATTTAAATGCGTAGTTTGATTGTATGCGTTATTCCCCGTGGTATCAGTTAGTGTTCCGTCGTTCATAATTGAATTCTGATCTCACTCCACCATAATTTGTTGTTCTTAAAGTTTGATTAATATTTGTGTATTTCTATCATAAGGAAATAAAATAAATAACTGATTTATTATTTGCGTAGTCATTAATTATGAATCCGACATATCCAAATGTAGATAATGTGCAAAGGGGAATTAATAACCCTAGGGGTAGTGAGAGACTACGACAACTTCATTTCTGGAAGATATAGAAAGTGAATTCACCGATCTACCATATCATACAGAAGTTCTATGGTTTTCGAGTCATAAAGTATTAAAACGATTTTTCAAACTGCTGGATAAAATCATAATTTTCTTAGAAGAAAAAAAAATACGAATGTTCTGAATTAAAAGATGGACAATGGCTAAAGGACCTGGCCTTCTCAGTTGATATCACAAGTCACCTTCATCAACTTAATCTTAAGCTTCAAGGCAAAAATAATCTTGTTACAACACTATTTGATAACGTTAACGCTTTCAAACAAAAATTATTTCTTTGGCGAAAAAAAATAGAAAACGAAAATCTGTCTCACTTTGAAAGCTGCCCCAATATTTACTCATTAAATCCCCTAAATTAAAATTTACAGAATATGCTCCCCAAATTAAATTGTTAGAAACATAATTCGTTCGAAAATTTTCTGATTTCAAAAGCTGCGGATTATAAATTTCGACTCTTTACTTCACTTATATCTATCGACATTGAACTTGTAGATGAAAATTTACAAATGGAATTGATTGAAATCCAATGAGATTCTTTGCTGAAGCAAAAATGTATGGAAGTTGGAATTCCAGATTTTTACACATATTTATCAATAGATAGATTTCCTAAGATGTTATCCGTTGTTACGCTTACAATGGCTATGTTCGGAAGTACTTATTTATGCGAGCAATTATTTTCTTTAATGAAAAACAACAAACATTCAGAAAGGTCAAGGTTAACTGGTAAACATTTATCATCAATTTTAAAGATCGCATCAGCTCAGCATATTCAACCAAACTTTGATGATTTGCTTTGTGAAAAACGGTGCCAAACATCTTCTAAAAAGTAATATTTGGGAACCGGGACGTCCTTGGCAGGTAAAAATAAACTTATTTTAAGCTGTAATATCTGTATACTTATGTGCTTTTTATGTAAAAAAAATCACATTTATAAATATAAATAATTTTGTCTGAGCAATTAATAGAGCCATCATATTTTTCAAACATGTACTTAGCTTTAGGTACATCTTGCATAAAGTTTACTGGAATGCAACTTCTAAACTTTGTAGTGTTTATTAGCATATTATCCTGCACAGTGTGTAAATGTAAATAAAATAAAAAAAATTTAAAAACGTTTAATTTTATGATTTAAACATTATTAAATTCTTATGAAGATAATGTGCAACATCTAAAAACTTTAAATATTAATTTTTGAAAAAGTATTCCTTGTATTAGAAATAAGTAAATTTTGTAATATGCAAGATATATAAGTGCTATATAGGTAAAAGATTTTTTCAAAAAATGTACCGGAACCTCAAAAAAAAAAAAAAAAAAAAAAAAAAAAAACCCTCATTTTTAAGGAAAAAAAAAAAAAGGATAATTTTCATTATGATTTTTTAAAAAAATATTTTAAAAATAAGTATTTAATATAGTTAATAGGATTAGTGTGCTTTATTTTATTACCTTTGTATTTCTTTTAGTTTTAAATTTTTGCTGTATAGATTCGAATGTAAGCTTCGCAAACACTTGCGTCATCAACGATTCACAGTATTTTCCATGTAAAACACTAATATTTAACACATTAATTTCTTATTACTTATTTTCTTATACTTCACTTTGAGCACTAGCCTTGCATATTACACAGCATTATTTAGATTAATTTATTAGATAAATATGTAGCTGAAATGTCTTGTTAAAATTATAAAAATAAATCTTGTTTTTAAATTGTCTTGCATAACTGTTTAAAATTAATTTTAAAAACAAAAAAAGGAGATAATTCAGTGTTCAAAATTTTGTCAATTTAAAAAGAGGGAGTAGTATTTTGCTTATTATATTAAATTCGATTTTCCAGCTTTCTTTTTGTAGAATTATAAAAAAAAAAGTAATACAGCAACAGAATTAGCGAAGTATCCTTTATATTTTAAGACCAGAAATTTGAAAAATTCAAAATTTGAAGCATTTTAAAGTTTTGGTAACCTTTAATTCTTAAATAATAATTTCTGATTATAACTTTTTTTATTTTCATTTTTTATATTAAAAAAAAAAACCCTTGACGTTGATTCTAATAAATGCATACTATAATCATTCTACAAATCGTAATCTATTAATTTTTTGAACAATGAAAGCGTGCGGTCCCCAACTTAATATAAAATAGATCATGTGGCCCGCAATATCATATGAGTTTGACATGCCTGCTCTAACCACTAGGCTACCCACGGCCCTATGCATATATGTTAACCTTAATATTCATTTAGAAGTGGAATTTTCATAGTTTTCTAGGAAACCGTCTATTATTGAATTTATTTACGTATTTAAGTGTTGTTTAATTGTGTACTCTTAGAATTAATTCAATAATGATATTTGTGAAGCTTGATATTCATAGTGAAATAATGTTGGTTCGCTTATTTACTATCTGAATATAGAGAGGAAAGGTTCAGATAGCATTTTGTTTTTATCATAAATCTTAATTTTTTTTTGAGTTATTAGTTACTTAGATGTGGTGAATTTTCTCCTACGTGTGTTTCTTTGATGTAAATTGTACTTTTCTTTATTGTTTAACATTAGTAATTATTTTTGAATAATTCTTGGTAATACTCTTTATACGAATGTGCTGATTTTGTATTTTCTTATATGTTTCTAGTATAGAGTTTATTAGGTAACCCATATTTGTTATTTGCCAATAATTGTACTGTTGTGTATGTAGTAGTGTAGTTTTAGGAAGAGGTCCGCCAAAGTAGTCAGTTTTTTGTTTCAGATTTATGCTTACTTTGCACACAATTCACCATAATCTTGGCGGTTGCGTGTAGTGTCTGGCTAATGTTGGCGGGAGACTATGGAATGTTGGCGCTATCTAGCGCGTCTTAGGCGTGTGTTACTGTTTTTAGAGAGAAGGTGATTGACCCTCGAAGGTGACGGTCGGGGAAGAAAGAGTCCCTCGTTTTAGGAGCGCGGTGAATTGCGCTTGTGTTTTGGCTGTATTGAGAAAGAGAAAGATAGAATCCTGTTCTGTTGACACTACTTGCTGTGCCGTGAAGGAAAAAGAAAGTAATAAAGACATTACAATTTATTTAATATATTTACTTCATTTAGAACAGCAATCGTGTCTGGTGAATAAGATAAACTTCTCAACCAAATTTCATCGCATGATTATTGTGCATTTATATATATATATCTTACACAATTAAAATTCGAAGGTAAACAAACGTATCTATCTATCTATCTATATATGTATGTGCGTCTATCTTCTCACGAACAGCACCACGCAGAAAGTCGCGGAAGGTACCAAAAGATCGGGAATTTTCCGGGGAAGCCGTATTGCCTATTTATATTCCGATATTGTAATTAGTTAAAAAGATATTATATTAAAAACCTTAAAACGCCTAATTGTTTTACTCCTGCCGGTTGTTACTTGGCGGAACTTCCCTTCCGTTTCGGCCGAGCGGTAATCTTACGTTTTCCACCATATTAAAATTGTCATCTAATTTCGGTGTCGAAATGAGACAAAAAATAATTACAGAATCGGAAAGATCATTTATTTCGCCACGACACGGTATAATTTTTTTGTAAAAATAACGATATTTTCTATTTTTTTCGAATTTTTTAAAATAGTGTTAAAACAGATGCGTTTTTATGAAAATTATTTCTAAATCGTTGGGTATGAATTACTTTTCGTGTTATTAAATCGATATTCTACATAATTAACTTCAAGCCTTCTCTTTTAGATCCATTCATTTAAAAAATAAAATTCCAAAACTTTTTTTTTAAAGAATTTTTAAAAAGTAGTCTTAATTTTTACTTCACATTGAATAACTTCGTCATTTATGAAGATAATCTCACAAAACCTTTTTCCGTGTGTACAGTAATATTATCCGTAACATATACGAAGATTGAAAAAATTGCTTCAAAATTACGGATTTTAAAAAACATTTTGTGATTTTCGTAAACTTATGTTTTTCTGAGAAATAAATTAAAAAGTAGTAATTTCTACATTTTTTATTTCAAAGTACGTTATTTTTGCAAATAGCTGGTGATGTTTGAGAGCATTAACGTAAAAATTATGCCTTAAAATGAAGGTAATGATTTTTAAAATAATTTAAAATACGCGATTTTACACCAAACATTGGTTAACTGCGCTTGTGGCGGAGTGCGCAGAGCTCCCGCTACACTCAAGACTATAACTGCAGCACTACCGTGCGTGGTCAAAGCGAAGGAGGGTGTACGCCTGGCAGAAACCCGCCGGTCGATCTTTTCATACTTGTATTAAATTTTAACTCCTACTGGACATTGCGTCGCCATACATTACTTTTCGTGTTATTAAATCGATATTCTACACTAATTAACTTCAAGCCTTTCTCTTTAGATCCATTCATTTAAAAAATAAAATTCCCAAAACTTTTTTTTTAAAGAATTTTTAAAAAGTAGTCTTAATTTTTACTTCACATTGAATAACTTCGTCATTTATGAAGATAATCTCACAAAACCTTTTTTCCGTGTGTACAGTAATAGTATCCGTAACATATACGAAGATTGAAAAAATTGCTTCAAAATTACGGATTTAAAAAAAAAAAATTGTGATTTTCGTAAACTTATGTTTTCTGAGAAATAAATTATAAAGTAGTACTTTGTACATTTTTTTATTTCAAAGTACGTTATTTTTGCAAATAGTTGGTGATGTTTGAGAGCATTAACGTAAAAATTATGCCTTAAAATGAAGGTAATGATCTTTAAAATAATTCAAAATACGCGATTTTACATTTAGCCAAACATTGGCGTCGAAAATTAGCTTTGCGCCAATGACTTTTGACCTGTTTCGCCTTCCACCGCATCTAACTAAGGGTTACACTAAAAAAAATTTGCTTTGGCGAGTAAAAAAAAAAAAAAAATGTGAGTGAAAAAATTACTTTTTTGTCCTCCCATTCATTATTGTTGCCTATTTTCAATTTTCGCTACGGGTCCCGGTAGCACAGTCGGTAAGCGCGCTTCGCTTCATTTACACCGTAAAGCAGATCGTGTCTTCACGAGTTCGAATCGCTGGGATCTCTTTTTTTTTTTTCATTTCTGCTAATTTTTCCCACGTAAATTAATTTTACTGATAAATACTTATTTTAACATGATCCTCTGTTATTTTAATGTACTTTTCATTTTTTTTTTTTTTTTTGCCATCAAAAAGGTTTTTTTTTATTTTTAATCATTCAAGGTAATTTCTATCTTTTTCAACAATTCGATTTTGTTCATTTCTGCTTATTTTTCCCAACCGTAAATTAATTTTTTCTTCTTCAAATATCCAAATGTTTCAATAGCTATCTGTAGAATTTTTTTTATTAGTATTTATTCATAATGGATTTAAATTAATATATTTTTTAAAATTAAAATGCATTCAATACATTTCTGAGATTCATTTAAAATATTTATCAGTATCGAAATTTTTGTTTTCTTTCATAAAACTTATAGTTTACTTTAAAATGATGCGTAATTGCATGAAACTTTTTCCCCCGTGTCGAATATTTCAAAAAGTTCTCACAATTTTACTTCAAGAATTAAAATAGTAGTGAAATTTTGTAATTTGAAAAATTTATACTTTCTGTTCTTTGTTCAGCATACAACAATTTTTTAAAATGCTGCAGTTTCGTTTCCGGGAAAAAACTATCTTTCTTTAAAGAATTTTATAGAAAAATCAACTTTTTTTTATTTTTTTAAAAACAATGCTATTTTGCATATTTTATGATTTTTTCTCATATGAATCAATATCGTTGCGTTTATATAAAAATGATTTTTTAAACTTTCAGAATCAGGGATTTAAAAAATAAAAAGGCGAAAACTTTTTTGAACGAATTGTAATAAAACACTCAAAATACTTAAATCAATCATTTAATAGTTTCTTCATTGAAAAAAAAAATTGCATTAAATTTTTTCCCGTGTGTCGATTTTGCTTAAAAATTACGGATTTTTAAGATTTTTTTTGTGATTTTCGTAAAATAAAGTTTTTGCGAGAAATACTATAAGCATTATTTTTGTAACATTTTTTCTTCAAAAATTATTGTTGTTTCCAATCAATATGTGAAAACTTGGAATTTTCAATTAAAAATTGAGCCATAAAAAATAATGAAAACTTTAAAGACATTCTAAAGGCTTTGCGCATGCGCGAGAATCATTATTATAATATTTTTCCCCCTCTGTTTAATGCTCAGTGGCCAAGGTCAAACTTGATGTTGCAATATTTTTTCCGTTATTCATTACTAGATTAATTATGTAATGACAACACTGTATAATCTGTTTTTTTCTGGATAAAACGATAGATTATAGTTTTCTGGACTATACTTTAGCTACCAGTATATAAGGATTCATTGGCAAATGAAAATACCACACATACACACAAACCCTTTGTATTATTTTTAGCTCTAAGAAAATAATTATTGTTAAAATAATGAATATGCTTGGTTTTTCGTAATATATTATATCAGAACGTTTTCTTTGTTGCTTTAAATATACATTTTTTTAAGTAAAAAAGAATTGTTTTCTGTAAATCATTAATCGAAATTTTTCAATGGTTACGTATAAGGATTTCTTATAACTATGATAAGTAAACCATCTGAACTAAAAAGATTCATACTTTGCTCTTTTAATATCAGTGATTGAATAAATTAAATACCAAACATCATTTATTTGTTACGATGCGGATTTTTTTTCCAAAATAATAATACTTTGCCTATTTTATGATTTCTTCTAAAATGAATAAATATCGATGCATTTAAATGAAAATTATTTTTAAAAAAGTCATTGATCATTTAGAATCAATGATTAAAAAAATAAAATGCCAAAAAAAAAAAAGAATTTTATAGGAAAAAAAACAACTTTTTTTTTTTACAAAACAATGATGTTTTGCATATTTTATGAGTTTTTCTCATATGAATCAATATCGTTGAAGTGAGTGGGTGATTTTAAAATTCACCCTGTTTGCCTATTCGAGAATTTTTGGTGACGGACCTCGAAATTTTCAACCATTCTCAAGTGACGAGGACGACACCTGAGCTTTCACCCATCTTTAATAATTACTACACCACACCAATGCAAGAACAAATTTCGAAAAAGGGAGTTTTTATGACATAGTTAAAGAAATCACTCACATCGCGCGCATACACACACACACACACACACAAGTGCTATCGGCCTGAGGGAAAAACACGAAATTTCCATGGGGATGAAATTATTCACTCAGGCAAAGGAAAGAATTGGAAAGTGAGTGGGTGATTTTTAAATTCGCACTGTTTGCCTATTCAAGGGTTTTTTGTGACGGACCTCGAAATTTTCAACCATGCTCAAGTGACGAGGACGACACCTGAGCATTCACCCATCTTTAAGAATTACCACACCACACCAACGCAAGAACAAATTTCGAAAAAGGGAGTTTTTATGACATAGTTAAAGAAATCACTCACATCGCGCGCATACACACACATACACAAGTGCTATCGACCTGAGGGAAACACAAAATTTCCAAGGGGATGAGGTTATTCACTCGGTAAAAGCCCGTGCAACGCCGGGCTAAACGGAGAGGAAAGAAATAAAGATATCAAAGTAATTTTGAAAAATAATATTGTAAGTGCTGAATTTGTGAAGATTGAGTGAATATTAACGTCCCACTGTTCAGCTACACGAGGCCTTTTGGGGACGGTCAGCGTAATTTTGAACCATGGTCAAGTGACGCGGATGACACCTGAGCTGGCACCCCCTCTCATAACTACCACACCACACCAACGGGAGGACGTTTGTGCTCTCGGCAGATTTTAAGTGCATTTCTCCCCTACACGGCGGGTCTTCAGTGGTACTAGAATCGAGAATTTGTGAAGCGAAGGGAAAATGTTAAGCAACAAAGCCATGACACGCACTCACGGGTCATGCACTCACATCGTATGCGTCAAACCCACACCAAAGTGTTGGCGTTAGAATAAAAGGAGGAAATTAACATGAGGATTAAGTTATACCCACGGTAACAGCCCGTGCAACGCCGGGCCATGAAAGCTAGTTTTAATTAAGATATGCAAGAGTATATTGTTTTTGTTATAATATTATTCCCTATTCATTTTTAAATATTGTTTAATTTTTAATATATGACATATGTAATATTTTTTATAAAAACATATCGAAAGTAAATTAATGCATTATAAATGTAAAATCTTGCTTTTTATGCAGATTTAGATTCAAAGCTTGTATAAATATTTAATTCAGGACTCAATAGGATATTTTGCTAAGAGCTTTATCTTTATTTTTTTATAATTTAGTTGAATACTAAGATAACGATTTATTGTATCTTAAATGGCTTCAAAACAAGAAAAAACCAAATTACTACAGTATTGCTTAAATTTAAACGTAGTATTCCATTATAACATTGAATAAATGTTTTTTTTTTTAAATATAAATTTAAGTAGATTAGGTAGATGCTGTTAGATTTTTATTAAATTGAATCTATCATATATTAGTATATTGTGAATTGTCTAGAGTTGCAAAAACTATTTGGGAATAACTGCCTGAAAATTTCCAGGATTATGTGATAGTAATATCTAGAGCATTACTGCTTTTTTCTAACTAAATAACTTATAACTCCTATATTTTTCTTAATGCTTACTTTCTTTTATGATTCTTAATATATTTTTCAGTTAAGGCATAATGAAAAAGTATTGTGAATGTGGATTTTGAGGAATATCTTTGTCTGGAAACAAAAATGAATTATTTATCATAAATTTTTTCTAAAAATCAAAGAAAATATTTCGAATTTCTCCGATTTTTGACCTATTATTATTGACCTATAGAAAAAATATTCGCTTCATATATTAAAACATACAGCATTTAACTTTAAATATCCAATATTTTAATATGGTGTTAGTCAGTGTAAAAATTATTTTTTGCTACTTATGTATGTGTTATGAAGAAAAATAAAACTGTCATTTGATAAATAAGTAAAACAATCATCTTTCAGAAGTGCTCCATAATAGAAGTTCATCAAATATTTCTATATTTCAAATGATTTTGATAAACTCATAGAAACGGAAAGACATCCAATGTGTCAACCCCAGTGGGAAAATAACTTTTGCTTATATTAAACTTGTAGAACAATTTATTTCAAGGGAAATAATTATTCATGTAATTATCTAATAAAATTCAAAGCTTTGATACCTTCTATAATAAATTATTATAAATGTTTATATCTGATAGGATTAAAATGAAAAAATAAGGGATTTAATAGCTACTAAATATAAAAAGAAGAAAAATAAGTAAAAGAGCACAAATAGTTTAAAAAAAATTTTTTGAACAATTATTTTCTCTGAATAATATCCCTTAAAAAATAATCCCAACTTTTGAATAATAAGAACAGAATATTTCGATTTTTATTGATATTCCCAGACATAAAAGTTTCAGCTGAACCAATGTCTGTCTAAATTCTTAAAATAATATATAATATTTCCTGTTTGGTTTGAACAAAAAAGAAATCAAGTATACTAAAGTTATCCTTGATAAGCATAATTTTCAAGATTGCCATGCCTTACATATTATTAAAGATATTATTAATTTTCTCATTCATAAATTCAATATAAAAGATAAAGATTTGGTAAATAGTACTACTGAGTATTGTACAATTTTATTCATGAATAAATCCTATAATAACATTAATTTTTCAAAAACATTTAATAAATATGTGCACATTGCTTACCTATCAATAATGTTTGCATTAAAAAGGCTTTTAAGTATAATAAAAAAATGGATAGCTCAATTTTTAACTACAATAAGATTAATGATTTGCAAAATAATACCTTTCTTTGTAATTGTAAGGATTGTCCTGAATTTATAAACGAGCATCACAAACATGTTGTAACTGGCAATTTAAATATTGTTGAAGATAATACTCTTAGGGAAATTATGTCAAAAGGTACTAGTTATAGATTAATGATCTCCAATAATAATAATGCCATAAAAAAACAAATCTCTAAAGATATTTGTAACTTCATTACTAAATTAGCAATTAAATACACTTTTCCTATTGAAGCTTTTAATGAATTTAAATGCAATGTTTTAAAAGAGTTACTGAAAAATAACTATAAAACTGATTGTGGATTAATTTACAAAAATCTTAAGCATCATATTGTAGAACTACAAAAGAATTTCATTATTGTTTATGTTGATAAAGTTCCGGGTAATTATGCAATTATTTGCAAATGGTTGTATGCTGATATGCTTAATAGACATTTTCATAATAATAATGCTTTTAAAAAATCTAATTTTAGCAATAGAGACATTTTTAATCGAATTTCTGCTTTTTATAATAAATTAGATTTACGCATTTCGGATATTAAATTCCCTCATATTTTCTTAACTCCAAAATTTCATAAAAATCCTATTAAATTTAGGACTATAACAAACGGCTTTAAAAGTTATATTACACTTCCGGGTAGAAAGCTACAAAAGGTTATTCAATCCACATTAGACAGTATTGATAATTCGATTATAGTTAAGAATAGCTTGGATATCATTAAGTACATGCAAGATAAAAAAATTACTTCTATTCACACCTATGACTTTGAAGATTTATTTAATTCCATAGATATTGGGGATATGGTTAAAATTCTCAAAATAGCCTATAACAAATATTCTTTGAATAAAATAATTAAGTATGATAAATATCTTTCAATTATTCATCTAGTACTATATGAAAATTATATTTTTCACAATAACTCTTATTATCAGCAAATTAAAGGTCTTCCACAAGGAGGACCTGCGAGTAACTGTTTAGCCAATATTTATCTGCACTTTTATGAATATGATAACATTAGTATAGATTCTTGTTACTTTTTTAGATACATAGATGACTTAATCATCTTTAGTAATATAGTAAATTTTGTTCCTAGTTTTAAATATTATCCCCTATATCTGAAATTATTAAAAACCAATTATAATAATGACTCTGCAAACTTTTTAGACCTACAATTAATTGTTAAGAATAATATACTAATTAGTAATATTTTTGATAAAAGAGACTCTTTTGATTTTAACATTATTAAAATGCCTTTTTGGGAAAGTAACCTACATCTCTCTCTCTCTATCTATTTTTAGAAATATCATCTTAAATTTTATAAAAAGAAATAACGATTTAGTCACAGATAATGATGTTAAGCAAAATAATTTTAAGCTATTCCGCAATAATTGCTTGGAATACAACTATCCAAGTAACTTCATTTTTAAATATATGTCTAAATTATCTCTCTAATTCTCCTTTTCAAAGTTTAAGTATTATTCTTTGTTTTTATCTCCTTCTGTTTTTTATTATTTTCAATTTGTTTTAGTTTGCTTTGTTTAATTACAAAAAACTATCCAGGTGGCGCCACTAATTTTTGCATCTGGCTTTATCAACTTAACACATCATTTTTAACGATCATTTAGCGTACTGTTCTCCTACGTACAGTTTTTCCCGCTCTCCGGTTATTTGCATTTTTTCATGTAAGTTTTTGCTTCATTATTCCTTTTCAAAATTATTTTTATTTGTATTTTGTTAGGATTCATTTCCTTTCATATTTTCTATTATTTTTATTTTATTTTTCTTTTGGTTGCAAATTACACGTGGTTGGTTTTAGGCCTAACTTTTCAATATTGGTATGTTTTCCTGTTATGTATAAAGTTTCTGCTGAACAGGGGAAGGTAGGATCCATAAAATATATTTAACCCTAATTTCGCTGGTCCTAATTCAGCAACAGCTTTAGAAATCATAACAGGTCTTCATTTTAGTCTATTGACTCTTTTGGCTTCTTACATTTTAAAGTTCTAATTCTGTTCCATGTTATACATACACTTAGTTAATTCTTCTATAATAGACTCTTCCATTATTTTTAAAGTGTGTTTCTTTAAATCTGGTTTGAATCTTCTAGCTTTGTTAGTGATATTATTTTGTATTATCAATTTTATTATGCCATGTATTTCTTTCATTTTATGTTACTATATATATATATATATCTTCTGTGTTACATCACCAGCAGGGCAATAGCCTAATGCTGCTAATTCTATGAAGTAAATCCCACAACATATTCCTTAAGGTGTGTGTGTTCCTTGTGTAAACTATAATATAAAAAATAAACAATTAATGTAAAAGAAAAAAAATTTAAAATCAATTCCTACTTAAGCCAACAAAGAAAATTTTTACTTTATAGTTTCTTTTTATTAAATAGTTAAAATTAAAATTTATATATACATCTGACAGAATCACAATATTTTGACAAAATGGAAAGTGGTTTTCCATGTAATTTTCCATTCTTCTTTCTATGTATAGTTTCGGACTATTTGTTTGTTTGTTTGTTACTATTTGTTCTAATTAAATAGTATAGTAAAAAAGAAATCACATTTTCAGAAATTAGGTCATCCTAAGTGGGATTCAAACCCATGTACTTTGGATTAAAAGTCCTATGCGCTACAGAGACACAATGAACGATTTTACTTTCTATATATGCTGTTGTAGTATTATTTTTGTTTGTTAACATTGATTCATTTTTTAATTTAATTAATGAATTAATATTTGAAAAAACTCTGCTACTGAAACTAAAAAACTGTCACCCCACTACAAGATATATAATTATATGTTACCGTTACAGTGTATAATTCAGTTATTTCATAGAATAACTAGGTATTTCATGAAATAACTAGACATGTCAGTTAAAGTATATAATAAAAAAAATTGATACTTTACCTAGTTTTTTATTACATGAAATAACTAGCTATTCTATGAAATAACTAAAAACTCTAGGCAACAACAAACAACTTTTTATCTGTTTCCTAGTTTTAAATAACCTGGTTAATTTTGGGTTAAAAAACGAATATGTAAATGAAGTTTATTTATTAGCTCTTGTTTTTAAGATATATCACAGCCAATCTATCAATTTATGGGTAAATTTGAAGAAAAAAACATTATATTAACTAATAAATACAATACTATACAAGTCATGTTTCAAGAAACAGTGTTCATGTTAGAAATCAGTAGTATTTTTTAGTTTATTTCTTTTTGGATTGCTTTTTGTATGTCGAAGCCCGAGTATCCCTTATAACTGTCCAGCAGTAGTCTGTGAGTATTGATTCATCACAACGACCCTGATATGTACGTTTCATTGCTTTGAAACTTTTACTGTGTTCTCAACTCTTACAGCTCCACAATTCTTAGGGGAGGGGGATCAAGATGGGAATGTAAAAAAATAGATTTTTAGAGACATATTGCATCCTAGTTCATGGAACTTTTGTAGATGTCCTTTCACCAACTGTTGATACTTCTCATCTTTTTTTGCTGCCTAGAAATCCTCGTACTACACTTTTTAAGGCTTCGGAGGCTGCTTTCTCTTTCCCATCCGGAATTTGATCCAAAATGAGGTCCTTCATGATTTTGCGCATTTCAGGGCTTACGAAGATTCCTTCCTTAAACTTTACATCACTCTATCTTGGAAATTTCGACCTAAGGTATTTGAAACCTCTCCATCCTTGTTCATGGATTCTACAAAATTCCTCATGAATCTCTGCTTAAATGTGCAGGGGTGAAAGCAGAATGTCATTTTGGTTTACTAGAGGATCATTTGGGACATTTCTCTCACCGGATTTCAGATTTCTAGACGGCAATTTGTCTTGCATGTAGTGCGATTTTCGATTTCTACTGTCCCACAAACACAGAAAACAGCAGTACTTTGGAACAGCATAACTGAATTTCCATGAGTAAACAATGACTTTCAAGTCACCAAAGATCTGCCATTATGTTCCTCGTATTTTAATAACTCTAGAAGTAATTTGACATTTGCATAAGGTTCCTTCACGTAAATGGAATGTCCGATGGGAGTGAAGGAAGGAGTTTGCCGTTGTGTACTAATACTGCTTTGAAACTAAGCTTGGAAGAGTCTATAAACAACCTCCAGTTATTTGGATCATAACTGATGTTCATGGAATTCATCAAGCCATTGACATCGATACATGTAACCACATGTTCTTTCTTCTCAAAGAAATGAAGAAGATTCTTTTCACGAGTCCTGTACTCTGTAATGCTGATGCCTGTTAGGAGTAGATTCCATTGCTGCTGTCTGGATGTCGGAAGCTTTGCCTTCTGCTTTGGCAAGTCAAAATTTCCACTCAATTCTGCTTAATTTAGTATGTGGAGTTCATTCAAATCTTCATTCTCGAAATCTGGGTCATGGGATGTCCCAGGTCTAATGAATTCTTCTCAACATAATCCCTTACAATTTCATACTTTTTAGGAAGATCAAGAATTGACATCAGCTGAGTGAGGAACCAACTGAATGGAACGCATGGTTACTACAAATGGTCTTTCTTGACCAGCCCATGTTCATGGAGGGCGCCAAACAGAAATAAAAATTGTCAACATGGTTTGTTGGCTCACGCCAAATCATGGGTACAGCAAACCTCATTGCACGTTTTTCCCCACCCAGCCACTATCACAGTCTCAATGAGCAAGAGGTACAACATACGCGGGAGGCCCATGGTTTATCCTGTTCTACTTTCAATCCGAATTTAAGGAAGTAAGCTGTCTCTACAACTGGGCTGATGATTTGCTTCTGAGCTGCAAAAGACATTTCACTACAAACATTACGAAAGTTATCAAGATTATTAACACAGTTTCGTGGCATTCTGTTTCGAATGCAGAAAATGGAAAAATTTGGGTGATTTGTTTAAGGTGAAACTGCTTTTTAACAATTTCCGGCACAACGTAGTTGCAACACGTAACTGATACAAGCAGTCTTTAAGACCTAAATATAGTTGAATTGATTTACCTTAAGTTCTAAGTCGAAAAACAGTGAACGTCATTTGAATCTTGCACTTTTGTTTGTTCTTCTGGTGCTCCAAACATACCTGAAGAGGTTGCTGTTACACGCCTTTCGTAGAATTAAAAAAATTGATCCTGAGGCAAGCGCTTCCATTTACCCACTCAAATGATCATCACAAGATAATACGCAGAAAGCAAAGATGAGTGAAAGTACAGCTTTATGAGTAAAGAGGAGTTCTGATTCTTGAAAACAAGAGCTAATCTAAAGTTTTTATGTTGATTTTCGTGTTTATCGGGCCAAAATACTTCATAATAAACTCTTTTTGAGCCCGAAACATTTTTTGTGTTGCCTAGTGTTATTGATATCGAAGGAACCTACAAGTTTCTAATTTCAAGTATTGAACTAATCAAATAACAGAAATAAAGTCAATGACATAGAGAATTCAAAGTATTTTAAAAATAACAATTTTTCTGAGGAAACAAAGAGAACAGGGGGGGATTGGCTGTTAAAATTATTTATGATTAGCATAAACTTAGTATAAAAACTAATCATAAAAACAAAACAATATTTCTAATAAAGTTTAAAGAGTTAGAAATTCTGAAAATGTAAAAAAAGTGTAGATTAAAAGATGAAATATTTTTGGAGGGTACTAAATTGAATTCTATCTTGAAACAGTGCAGAGGATTCAGATCAACCCACGGAATGTAGACTTGATTTAGAGTTTAACGATCGAAATTTAATAGTTTTGTGTATTGCAGTGTTATTTAAAAGTAGAATGAAATGCTTACTACTAGAAAATAAATGATGCCTATTTTTTGTTTTTATAGGGATTCTTCTGACCTGAATCACACTGATGAGCTAATTTTTGGAGGATTTTTGCTCCAGTTGCACAACAGTTTATGTTAAAAAAAATGGCACGTCGCCAGGAGTTGCATGTTGTATAGATCATAATTTATGAAGACGGAAGAAACTCCCATTACTATTTCAGTATCGCATTAAAGGATTTTATTCTCATTCAAACATATGAAAATATAAAACGGTATTCGTAAGAAGCGTGTAGAAATTAGTTTTCTTTATTCGGTGAGTATTAAGAACGAATAGTTATCTAGTTCTTTTAGGAAGATTTCTCACGATCGAAATGACAATTTTAACCATCTCTTGAATGCTAAAAAGCAAAGGAAAAACCTTATATCTGTGAAATATATCGCAAAATTTTCTTTAGACTGCCATTGTTAACCCCTTCGGGACCAGCACGAAACACTGCCAGGAGACGAGCGTCGCGTATCTGCGCCAGCGTATTTCTTCCTCACAGGCCTAGCGACTCACTGGTGCGCCAGGGATTTGGAACGTTTTTAAGCTCATTTTTTCGGCAATAGATGGCATTCTATGTCCATAAGATTTGAGATACATGTAGATCTGGTAGACAAAATTTGTCTGAAGTAAATAAAGTATATTAATACGAAATATTTGAAGCATATATACTGTTCGTATAATATACAGAATAATATTGAACAACAAGTTTATATTGCGGTATTTTTATGGCTTTAGGCTTAACAACGCAAAACCCTCCGGCCTGTGTGACATTCGCGATGGAAACCTCCGGCCCTGGTGGTATGCACGCGTTTGCGTCCTTCGTCCCGAAAGGGTTAAGGTCACATAGATGCATTCATGACGAAAAGACTCATGTTTGTGAAATATGCCAAAAGGTTTTTTCTAGAAGGGATCATTTAAAAAGACATTTACTTATTCATTCCATTGAAAAGCCTCATGTTTGTGAAATATGCAACAAGTCTTTTTCTAATAATAGCACCTTAAAAAGTCATCTACTTATTCATACCAAGGAAAAGCCTTATGTCTGTGAAGTGTGCAAGCAGTCTTTTTCTCAAAAGGGTTATTTAAGCATTCATATGATTATTCATACCAAGGAAAAGCCTCATGTTTGTGAAATATGCAAAAAGTCTTTTTCTCATAGTAGCACCTTAAAAACTCATCTGCGTATTCATACCAAGGAAAAGCCTTATGTGTGTGATGTATGCAATCAGTCTTTTTCTCAAAGTTCTCATTTAAGCAGACATATGAGCATTCATACCAAGGAAAAGCCTCATGTTTGTGAAATATGCAACAAATCTTTTTGTAAGAGTAGGAGCTTGAAAATTCATCTGCGTATTCATACCAAGGAAAAGCCTTATGTTTGTGAAATATGCAACAAGTCTTTTTCTCATAGTAGCATCTTAAAAACCCATCTGCGTATTCATACCAAGGAAAAGCCTTATGTCTGTGAAGCGTGCAAAAAGGCTTTCTCTGATAGAAAAAATTTTAAGAGACATTTACATATTCATACAAAGGAAAAGCCTCATGTTTGTGAATTTTGCAACAAGTCGTTTTCTGCAAGTATTCATTTAAACAGTCATATGCGTATTCATACCAAGGAAAAGTCTCATGTTTGTGAAATATGCAACAAGGCTTTTTTTCACAATTTTAAATTAAAGAGACATTTAAGTATTCATAACAAGGAAAAGTGTTATGTTTGTGAAGTATGCAATAAAGCTCTCTCTCGCAGTGATCATTTAAAAAAACATTTGCTTACTCATCGCAAATAAATCCTTAGTTTTTAGATAATTACTATCACTAATTTTGAAAGACAGCATTTTTATAAAGATTTACTCTTTGGAAAAATTTGGAAATTTTAAGTGTTTTTTTTTGGAAGAGTCTTCGCTTGACGTCATTTTTCAAACATACAAATTAGTAAAATCAATCGTTTTACAATTTTGAGTCAATTATTTGGACATAAATGGGTTATTATATATATTCGTAACGATTATGCCTATTCTTTATATCGTCATTTTTATTTTTTATTATTATTATGAATGGCCTAATGTTTTTTATGACTTGAATGTATTAGTTTTGACCAATAAAAATGATTTTATTGTTTTCTTCAAGGAACATTTCTTTTGTATATTTAATTCTAGAGCATTAATCGTTTTTTAAACATTTATAGGAAAATGTTTATTAAATCTAAAGTATGCTTTTTAGGTACCTTTAATTAAATATCTTGTTCATTACTCATTAAATTCTAAGATAGATAATACCATATTCTGCTTTTTAAAAATCCGATTTCCAAAATTCAAACTAAAATGGAAAGAATTTTTTTGCCACTGTATTTTTTAAAATTTTTTTTTTGCTTAAAAATATCAAGTCCTCTTACATTTTGTAAATTTATTTAAAATTAAGTGTAATATTTATCATAACATTAAATAAAATTGAAAATTTTAAAATAACTTGTGTGATGATGTAGATATTCATGAATGTGACCTAGATATTTATTATGGTGAATTTATGAAATATTACCCTGTTTTGTTTCCAATTGAAATTTCTAAAATTTAATGGAATACTTAGAATGATATATTTCAATAATGGCTTGTGCTTTTCAGTAAGGTTTTTATGACTTAATAAGTAATTAGTTCTCGATATGAAAATATCATTTCTTCCTTCTTTTAATATTTTGAGAATTTATTCTGATTCCAGAATATATTTAGAAAGATACTCATTATTAGCGTTTTTATGAAATATATTCACGGAAATGAATACATTTCAAGCCTTTCAATTCTTCTTTAAAAAAAAAAAAAATACCATTTTCTGCTATTTACATAATATGGGAAAAAATATATTTCTTAAGAAAAATACGGAATATTTCGTTAAATGAGAATAATACTCAAAATCTCACATTTAAAAACCTTCAATCTAAATTATTTATTGCATTTATGGTAAGATTATATGTGAGTCAATATAAAAATATGCAATTACAAATAATAAATGAACGGTGAGGCAAAAACTCGGAAACATCTAAGGAATATCACTCATACTTTGTATATGTAGAAACAAATAATCAAGGAAAGGCATTGCTTGAGTAAGCCTCTAGCTCTTAAGTGTTAACCTTTTTTAATGTGTTGAAAGTATGTCACGTTTTACTTGTATGGTTGTGATCGAGCTGTTTCGTAAAGACATGCAGATATTATTTTCAGAATAGTGTAATCTGTACCATTACTCGAATCTTAATGAGTGGGGAATTGCATTTCTCTTTTCATATAAGTCTCCCCTACAACCGAAAAGTATTATATTTTACATTTCCCATAGTTCATTTTCTCATCCGACAGCACAATCCGTGGTCACAATATCGGGTCAATGTGATGCACAGTCGCTATCCTGTTTCTTGTATTGAATAATTCATTATATTTATCATTTTTATATAGGCTAGGGTGTCCTTTTTTATCGTTTACTTGATATTTCTAGTGAAATACTTATCCACGATGTTTCTACAAATTTCCAAATGCATCTAATTTCTCAAAAATATGATGATTCTTTGACTGTGGTGCCAAATGGGTCATCAGTTTTGTGTCATCTCATTCCTGTTATTTAATTTTTATTGGAATTATAATCTATTTTCTTATTCATACGATGTTTCCGTCGAAAATACTGATTCACCAGAATAGCAAAGTGCAAAATTTCAAAAACAGTGTTCACCTATTACAAGACAGCTTTCGGTCAACATTAAGTGCCATATCACCTTTCCATAAACTGAGCTTTTCTGTTTATATTAAAATTCACTTACATACCGGTGACGTTCGAATGTGAAATCATTCAAAAATTAATATGATGTATAATATACACAATATGTATGTTGCAGGAATAGTTATGTTTTATATTCGTTATAATAGTAAATATTTTTAAATAATGCATGATCAATATAAAATAAAACTCGAAATATGTATTCTTGACCTCTATCCACAATTCTTAAATTCGAATTATTTCAAATATTTCCAACTGTGAACTATCATTCATAGATTGGTTTGGCACCGCGCACCACAAGATTACCGACCCTGGAGGTAATATATACGATACGAATCAAATGTGTGTAAGGATCAAGTATTTCATTTAATTATAAAGTATTTCATGCGTCAAAATGCCACAATTATCTTGATAACATCCTTGCCACCTCTGCAAGATTCTCTATAAACTTAGATTATTTATGGCGAATTTTCAAAGCTTTGACCTAAGAGCCGCCGTGGATATGAGGTCAGTCACACCTTCGTAGTCAGCGTGTCCGCAGTTACATCGCTGTGGACAGTCTAGTCCTGCCAAGTAAAAAGGCCGATGCACGTTAAATCTGTCGAGGCTCCAGAGTTCTCCAGGTGTAGTGGTGTAGAAGTTCGATGAGGTAGGGGTGGAGGCTCAGATGTTGTCCTCGTCATTTGAGCATGATTCAAAATTACGAGGTTCGTTGCCAATATACCTCTCGTGTTGCTTTATAGTGCAACTTTAATACATACTCTCCTACTAAAAGTGAGATATTAAAGCCTTGGCTTCATCCTTTTCTTCCATCGTGATTTTTCAAGCAATGATATCTGTACCAAATGTACTTTTGAGCTATTAAATGTAACTTTACTTATCCAGTTGTACGATATGCCCCCTACATGATTTCTTGGTTAATATGTTATATTTTTATGATGTAATCCTACAAATGTTTCCCGCTATTTTTCACTTTTCAAATGGTTTAATTCTTCTTCATCGCAATGAAAAGTGATGCATCAATAACGAGTGAATCTATTTGCGATGCCTATTTTAAAAATTGTAATTGTTAATAATCTTTTTACGGTGGACAGTGACTTATTATTGGGTACAATCCCAACTTTCTCCCTGTTTTTATGTGATTTCTTTTTTGAAAATTATCATCTTGATACTTTCAATAAGAATCTGCAGCTTGCGGACTTTAAACCGTGGCTAATTTATTATGTACTTCTCCCCTTTACTCGGCGGGTCATATGTAACCATCCCAAAAAGTGCGGGATACTTAACGTCAGTTGAAACGGTTCTGATTTTAATTAAGATACAAATTCTGATGCAACTGGAGTGCTATTGTCAACAGAGCTGTTTAATTTGAACCATAGTAAAATGGCGAGGACGACACTGGAGCTGACAAACCTCTCCAGATCTCCATATTATGGTCGTAAGACGACTCGGAACCTCAATAGATTTAACGGTTGTCATATCCTCCCGAATGGAAGTCTTTATTGGTACTAGACTTCGTTATCTCATATTTTTTCATAAAAGTTCTTTTAACCCAGAAAGGGTAGATTTTTTTCCAAACTTTGAGAACATCAATTGTCGATAGAATATGTTTCCAAGAATCTGGTTTTGCATCTAATTTTAATCTATTTTGTAACTGAGGTACAAATTTAAAGGCTTTTCTTGAAATTGCATTGCGAGCATTTTGAAATCTATGTCTGACAGCATTCACCTCCTTTCCCAAACATCTGAATTTAATACATTGCCATGGAGCGTTGTGAAAACCGCGTTTCTTGGTAAGCATAAAAGAAAATTGAAGCATGAAAAAGAATGGATCCAATGTCT
Source organism: Trichonephila clavata (assembly GCA_019973975.1). NCBI lineage: Eukaryota > Metazoa > Arthropoda > Arachnida > Araneae > Nephilidae > Trichonephila > Trichonephila clavata. The sequence goes on from BMAO01024831.1 coordinate 43,184, forward strand.
TCTGCTGTGGAGTTTAAGAAGCAGCTGCTTGTGCATGAGTTAAGAACAGCACAGAGAGAGGTTAGGAATACCGGAAGAACAAAACGAAAACCTTTCCAGTTGGCTATCTTTGTGTTGAAAATAAAGAAGTTCGGATTTAAAGATACAGGTCTGGAAGCAAGGATTTTGAATTCGATCATCATATGGTCAGATAACGAATGGCGGTCAGAGAGACACCAAGCAATGTTTTGGAGTAAATCAGTTAAAACGCAGGCGACATCAGTATAGATAGAACCACGGTTAGTCCGAAAAGTAAAGTCACAATTTTCATTTATTATAAAAAGTTTAATCGAGCAAATAAAGTCACATAGTGCGATTACATGGATATCGGAAAAGTAACCAAATCCTTGTTCAGATTTGCTATTAGCATCAATTTCTCAAATCAATATCTTAAGATTCTTATTAATGAAAAGCACATTAATTTTCATTAAGCATTAATATTCCTTGGAAGTTCAAAGTAATAGGACAAAAGAATAAAAGCTGCTGCGTTAACTTAATAATGCACTGAATTTTTGACAAAAATAATACACAAGTTGGAAATAATTACGAATGTCTTCTATCGGGGGGCCAACCTTTTAAGAGTGCCACAATCTTATAAAAAAAATTAAGCGTGCCACTTCAAACTTTTCCACCAAACTAAAGATATACAAAAGTGAAAAAATTTTACTTATAGGCTAATTATGGGTTATTTACACCAAAAAAATATTTTTAAATGCAAGTTCTATGTAGTGAAAGTGTAAAAAAAAAAAAAAAAATGGTATAACAAAACAAAAGTAGAAACTTATATTTTTTTGTTGATAAATTTTTACAGGATCAATCAGTTAGCTTAGGTACAAAATAAAAATAAGCAACTTGAAACATTTAATTTTCAGTGATTATTAAGCAGTCAGTACTTTCTTAATGTGGCTTTTAAATTTGTAGCTTTTTTACTAAATTATTTACATTTGGATTAGTTCGTAAATTGCTAACAAAATTAGTTGTTTTAGGTGCATATCAGCTAATTTTGAGAGATATTTTGATTTAATTACGTTCATAATAGAGAACATTTCTTCACAAACATATTGATTCAAACCTACAACAATATCTAACCTCTAAATTATGTAAATTTGGAATATTGCTTGGTGGCACAAATTTCCAAAATTCGATGTAATTCGGATCATTTGCGGTTCAAATAATTTCCTTATATTTGCTTTTTAGAGTAATATGGTGCTGTAGGTCAATAATTTCAATTTGTACCTGAGGTGGGTAAAAATTAATGTCTTGAAGAGAAATCGAAAAAGGATTAGTAAAAAGTTCACACACACACACACAGTATTTTTTTTATCATCTTTAAAACCCTTAAAACTGGCACTGAAAGAATCCTGCAAAATGGATATTAAATTTTTAAATCTATCATAGTTCAGAACATTACTAACTTTGGCAGACAATTCCTGCACGAATGGGAAATGAGTTATAATTTTTCTCTCCAAAATCCAGACAAAAAAAAGCAAAAGTTTCTTTACAGAAGATATATGACCAACTAGGGTAGGAAAAATACAATTTTTTCCCTGTAATCTTAAATTTAAATTGTTTAAGTGTTCCATTATATCGGTAAGAAAAGCTAAATCCCACAGCCAATTTTCACTGTTGAGGAGCAAGCATTCATTGGGCAGTCGTCGTTTTCTTCCAGATATTCTAAAACACACTCCCTCAAACTCCAAAATCTCGCAAGTGAACTCCCTTTAGAAAGTCAGTGCACACTACAATGAAGGAGTAACTCGGCATTTTCTTCCGTTTCTTCGGGGAAGAGCGTACGAAATTTTCAACGATTCAAGCACGAGCTCGTATTTTGTTGATAGAGCGCACCAAGGGATCAACAACGAAAGACGAGTTTAAGTCCTTGGTAAAAAGAGCTACCTGATGAAAAATACAATATTATTCGAAAAAACTTTTCTTCCCAAATAATTTTCAAGCAAAGCAACAAAACCTTTTATTCTGCAAACCATGCAAGGCGCTCCATCTGTGTAAACTGTCTAATTTTGTCCCATCCTTAAAAATGTCTTCACCTGTAGTTAAAACTAGTTGGCGCAAATCAAGAAGTTCTTCCACAGCATCAAAATTATTGTGCGTGTAACACACAAAGATACTCAACTGCGCATTGTCTGTGATATCACAGCTTTCATCCAAAGTTATAGAAAAATATTTGCAATTTTGAAGTCCAGAGACAATTTGCGTTCCAACATTCTGACCCATGTCATCTGTACGACGACGCATGACGGAATATTTAGACAAAGCTATTTTATCAACGATTATTTTTGACATTTAGATCACCAACGTTTCGGGAAAAAATTAAAATGCTACTTTTTTATCACCTCTCCGTCAGTATATGTTTTTTTTCTTGCGGGCTACAACAAAGAAAGTTCTTAAGAAGCCTTCACCATGGTTTCCATTTCGTCATTTCTTTTCTGGAACGAAGATTGCTGGCCGGCTAAAAATTTCCTTTATTATTGATAAATTCCGTTCGCAAATTTGATCCAACATGATATTTGCTGTTGAAATCACTATGCAGTTGTTTGAAGTGATGGTCCAAGTTAAATTTTTTTGGAACTGCTATACAAATTCCACATATCAAACAAACAGGTTTGGAAGCATTTTGATGTGTAAACGAGTATTGTTCTTCCCAGACAATTTTAAAATCACGTGCTGCAATACCCTCTTCATAATTTCTTTTCGATGTCGAAGGCTTTCTCATAAATATATTGAAAATAAAAAAAATTTTAAACAACTACTCTCAACGCTAAAATCTAAAATTAATTTTAGAAAAAAGGAAAAAAGCTTAAAGTCTTGCTAAACAGAGTTTAAAATCAACTGAGTCTGACAGATAGAAACAATTTGCCGATATTACGCTACAAATTTTCTAGGCTCCGAATCCAGCATTCTGATTAGTCATGGATGCAAGTTCTCACTCCCTCTGCTTTATAAAGCGGCCACTTTGTGCTGATAATTACTTCTACTGTTTCAAAAACTGCTGTCCTAATATATTGGATATTTATTTCTTGACATTACAGAAATCGAAAATAGTCAATACCTTTGGATAAACCTTTTTATATGACATCACACTGACATCCAATAGCTACAAACACCCAACTTCAGCACTGCAAGGGGAAGCTGAAATTTGATTGGAAATCCGATATGTTAAAAATTAACCACCCCCGAGAGAAGGTGACTTTTTGGGCAGACTTGACCGTCCGAGAGAGAGAATTTGTTTTTAGAGTCTCACGTTACTCAACACTTTTCTCGGAACGTTACAATACTGTGGAATAGTAAGTTTTGGAGCATGATCTCATTTTTTGCGCTATACTGAAGGATAGAAAAAATCTTGATTATAACCTTTAAAATATCACGCTGAAAATTCGTTTTTAACATAAATTCTTCATGATAATTTTCTATTGTAATTCAATTAATTCAGTAATATTTTCACAAAATTTTTGTAATTTTAAGTCTTTGCGTGCCACAGTTACGACTCCGGCGTGCCACAATGTGACATGCGTGCCGCGGGTTGGCCACCCCTGTCTTAGATAAAGGTCCCAAAACTACAATTATTGAACAAAAACTGGTACATATCAATAATATTAAACACTTTTTGAAATAAAATTTTTCCACAAAGTTTTAAAAAACAGGTGGTACGTATTTTGTACTTACATACTTCAAGCAGCGTGATAGTTCTGGAAACATGATTTTCCTTTCCTAGGTGCGATGGAACTTTGCAGACACGACACATCCATTCCGTACGAAATTGTATTGATTTTGTGCGGCAAGCAGCAAATCGTCTTCTCGTAGATCTTTCTGGCTGGTGGGCAGAACTCTCCACGAGTGTATTTTTTACGACATTGCGCTTCTTATTCTTAATCTGAACAGCTCTAATGGTTGTCTGATACTAATTTCTTAAAGTTGCAAATACAACAGAACTGACAAAACATTTGAATATATCTCTTCTGAAATCCTTCAAGCTCAATTTTGGAAAATACATTTCCCGATAGGTAACATATTCATTGACTATACTGTTACCTATGACGCAACAAAAAATTCTATGCCACATTTATTACATTTTATTATTTAAAAAAAAACATCCTACAACAAATCTATCTGGCACAATAAACATGTCCTATAATGCGAAAAAATAAGCGGAATGCATTTTGTTATTGTAAAGAAGATGGCCTTTGATAGCGTGGTGATACAGATTTTGGACTATTATATTTTCATATTAGCAATGCACATGTGATATACTGGTTATTGTAATATTATTTAGTTACATAATATATGTACTTATCTTCTGATTTGTATCAAATGTCACAAGAATAACTTTTACTTACACTTAAAAGTACACAACACAGTCACTTTTTTCAACAAAAAAAAATACCACTTAATAGATTCATTGCTTATTAAAGAATGAACTGTGGTGCATAAATTAATTGCGTGCAATTAGCTTCTGACATCTTCTGGAAACTTCATTAACTGCTGGGGGTTGACCTCTGTGGTGGTTCAGAGAATGCACCATCTCTTCTGTAACTGAGATACACAGATTTAACGACTTCCCTTAAAACTTGATTGAAAGCACGTTGAAATCTACACGTTGGAAACTACGTCTGGAAGCATTCACCTTTCTTCGTATTCAACAAAGTTTAAAGAACCACCGTGGAACATTGGGAAAACTGCGTTTCTTTGTATTCATAGAAATAGAAATCTGGTAAAAAGAATGGATCCAAGGACTTAGCTATGGAGCTTGAAACGAGCCTAAATTCCTTCTATCCTGTGGCCCAGCTAAAGGTATGGAAGGAATTAAAGGATCATTCGACGTGATAAATTCCAATTATTTTATTTATCACTATAACTGACTCAAACAAAGATAATACTTTAAATAGGATATTTCATTCAAGAAACAGAGAAAAGACCTGAGATTCGCGTTTTGGGGAGAATGTGTTCACAAAAATGCGGCTCTGCCTTACTTTACACGAAAGATAAATACTCAATATCTGCCTAACCATTTTAACACTTGAAACATCCATGTAATATGAAGTTGACAGTACCTGAACTTAGGCAGTCTTCTATTCAATCCAACTTATCTTTAACGCTTTCTGAGTATAATCTTTTACCCTGTAACTATCTTGTCACCATTTGTTAGCTAACTGTTTGACTTTGTAACTTTCTCTTTACCTCTTCCCTTCACTGCCAATTCACTAACTATTCACTATTCTCTTCACTTCTAATCCACTCACAATTCAGTAACTCTTAAACTCGCGAAGTAGGCATATATATCATACACTTAATTTGAATACCCCGTTTCGTTCTTTAGGAGAAGATTGGTTAAAATTTGCTGACACAAGAGAATACCCAAAATGAATTGATAATTGAAGGTCGCGTATAGATCCGTCACAAGTTTAAGAGTTCTCCTTGAGTATGAGTTAAGAAGACCATAGAGATAAGGAATACGGGATTAACAAAACGTTTGGAAGCGTTTTAAGTCGGATTTTTCTGTCTTGAAAATGAGGAAGTCTGCATTTAAGAATGTTAACAAGGATTTTTCCAGTTCAATCATCCTATGGTCACATACGGAATCTCTTATCAATGAGACACAAACAGGTAATGTCTTTGTACTGAGCAGATTTTATCCTGACCTGGAAATGCATTACAGTAATTTGTTAGTTATTTTGTTGTAGAAATTGATTCTTTAGTCTTAATTTAAAAAAAAAATAACTTTTTGATCTATATCATAATTTATAAAATGGGGAAACGCTGTGAAAAATCTATTGACATTTTAAATCATTTACCAATTGTGTGAAAGTATTGAGTTGAAATGCTGGCATATGCCTAAGGTGCCAGTAGATATTTGCGGATCAATTCAGGTATAATCCTCATCGTCTGATAGAAACACAAATTTGCGAGTCAAACACACACAAAGTAATCCTACCAGTAACAGCTGTCATTCACACATATTTATATGAAAGCAATTTGACATCTATCTACCCAGAGTAAATATTTTTTGTATCACTAAAAAAGGGTGTGGTATAAATTTATTTATAATTCATTTCAATTTGAAGCAACTACAAAATGTTCATAAAATTATATTAAATCATTAAAACATATTTCTTTGGTTTCTGGGTCATTTTAAAATATTTAAATCAACAATTGTATATTATTTCGAAAAATACAATATATAATTCGTTTTGATTCCTCCAGACTTCTTTTCGTATATTGTAAAAATGAAAATAAAACGGTATTGAAATTACTTTTAAAGATTACCTCACACACATTAATATAAGATAATGATTCGGCTTAATCCATTTGAAAATGGACTTATAATTTAAATTTATCTCAATTTTTTTAAATAAATAATTGTAAAACAAAATTAATTAAATAGAATCGAATGTACCATGAAAAGTTCCTACTCCTTTTGAAATGTTTAAAAATCAGTTTTTTTATGCGTCAAGACTGTGGTTTAATTGTTGGAAATTATTATATTGTCAGTTTTTTCCATTTTAATAATAAATCATACTCTTTTCATAAAACTATCAAGCGAAGCAATTCAAATTAAAATAGGCATTTGGCAATAAACACTTAGTGATTCCAAAGGTATGTGAAAAACATCAGGAAGTCGAATTTTTAAAATTAAATGCAAAAATATAATACAAAAATGAAGCCTTGCCAACATATACCAAGGTTATCAGATTCCAATAAAAGAAATTCTAATCAAACGGATGAAAAAGATTGGATTGAAAAAAATTAATACATTAGTGCAGAGAATTAACGGTCATAATGATATCGCTGAGCATAAAATTAAACAAATAATTTATCGATTTACTGATGAAATAAGAGCTTTAATTACACATAAATATACTATTTCGGATATAGAAACTAAATCTATGGGAGTTTCATTCAGAAAGGATGCATTAATATCTTTAAAGAATTAATAAAAATTGTAGTAATCACAGAAATACGAAATAATAGAGATTAGAGGTTAATATATTTAAAAATTCACCGGACACAGTAAATCATTGTGTTAATGAATACTTTCGAAAATATATTTAAGATATATATACATGCATAAACAACTCTGCACCGCTTTTTCGGCTTCTTTCCCCGATTTATTCAGAAGTAAATGAAAGAAAGAATATATCACAATCAATTATTTGCTGTGGATATCATTCTTATTGTATCATTTTAATCTTTAACTAAGTGCATTTTAATCTTCAACTAAGTACATTTTAATCTTTAACTAAGTTAAACTTATTCAATGGTTTGAATTCCATTTATACGTCAATTTGGAGAATCGAAAGTTATGTATTTACACACCCTGCAAATTCTTCAGTATGGTAGTGAATCACCTGTGTATTTAAAAATGAAAGAGAGATAAGGTCGCAATCAATTGGGTGCTATAAATATCCTTGTGACACCATTTTTTAATTCTAAATTAATTTCAGGAAGTTCATTCCTTGGATTGAACTTCTTTTACACCAAAATTTGGATTATTTAAGTTTTGCTTTTCGATTACCATTTCGTACCATTCTAAGGTCGAAATATTTCAGTCCCCTTAAAGGTCCAATTTCTGATTTTAATGATGCAGGAAGCTTGCTCGTGAGATGAGAAACTTATCTTTAACAGCGGACTTCGATACATCAGATAGGACACCACATTTATCATTGGACCGAATTAAGTTATTGCTCGACATTCAATTACATTAGCATTACGTATTTTTAACGAAAATAATTTGTTCTCAACATTTTTCATAACTTTAAAATTTTGAAAAAATTTCCGTCATCAAATACATTGTCTTAAACGTTTGTTTTTGAACGTATGTATGTTGAAAGAACATTTTATCTTGAAGATTTGTAACTATTTGAATTATTTTCGTAACTGATATCAATTTTTTTACTCACAGGAGTTTCAAACAGACCGGGGGAAATAGAAGAAATATTTTAAAATAAAATTGTTTGGATTAGACAAATGTATAGTATTATTGACAAAGAAACCAGTGTATATGGAATCCTCCTCTTATGGGAAATTTGAAGTAAATATTTTCATTGAAAATATCATAATGGCAATAAATGTTAAAGTAGAATAGTGTACCGGAGAATATCAAAAGTTATTTATTGTTCTCAAAACAAAATGTATTGAAAACCATGATACTTATTTTTATTTTTAACGGTATTTGGAAAAGTAGCAAAATTGTTGCATTCTTGAATTAAAAAGACTAAAGGACTAAAATCAGTGTCGTAAAGGAACCTCTGTAAGAAAAACAAACTAAGGGCTATAAGAAGGGGGGGGGGGATGACAGTTTCCCATGTGACTTGAATTAGTAAAGTAGTATTTAACTTTTTTGTATAATTTTAATAAAAGTATAAAATGAAAATTAAAAAGTCTATTAAAATAATTTATGATTAAAAATAAGCAAAATCAATAAAAATCTTTAAAAATGGACTTCAAACAGAAACCAATATTATATTAAGGAGAGTGAGTGAATATTAAAGTCGCACTGTTCAGCTACACGAGGGCTTTTGGCAACTGATTTCGTAATTTTTAACCAAGGTCAAGACATTAAGGAGAACAAGATAAACAAAACTCAGAATAAAAGAATGCAGTAATACTTCTTTCAGTTCCTACTATTACCTTACTTCCTGCCTAAACATATATTTTTTGACTATATGTATATCTATACCTTGTTCAAATTTTTAATTGTTAATAAAATACTTTCTATTCATCCATTCAAGTTCAAATACATTTTTTATACTTGTAGTGGGTGACACTTGATGTTAATACAGTTTTTTCAAATATTAATTCATTAGTTAAATTAAAAAATAAGTAAATAGCAACAAACAAAAATAATAGTTCATCAGCATATACAGAAAGCAAAAGTGTTCATTGTGTCCTTGTAGCAAAAAGGATGGTACGGTAGACTTCTAATCCAAAGGTCGTGTGTTCGAATCCCACCTGGGATGGCCTAAATTTTAAGAACATTTTTTTTGCTACACCATTTTGTTAGAATAATTAAAATTAATTAAGAGATAAATATTAGCAAAAAAAAATAGTTTAATATTATGTATATAGAAAGCAAAATGGAAAAATTGCAAAAAAAAAAGGTTTTCTATTTGACCACACTTAATACTTTGATTGTGTGTCATATGTATATACATAATTATATTGATCGTAACTATTTAATAAAAGGTAACTAAAATAAAATAGTTCCAGAAACAATTTGTTTCATTATAAGTTATATTTATGTTTCTAGAAGCATTATATTGTTTCCTTAAAATCATATACAAGCAGAAAAAAATTAACTTTTATTTAAAAAAATTCAGCTCTTCAGTAATAAGTTTTTAGAAATATCTAGGAAACCTTAAATTAAATAACAGATTTTTCAAAGTAAAAATTTAAAAACAATGCGGAAAGAAATAGTTTTTTACATATTATGTAACCTGAAGAAAAAAACCTTCTGACTAAAATAACCCTTATTAGGCCCAAGTGTGTAAGTACTCTTTTTATCAATTGTTTTGTTTAAATAGAAACACATCCATCCAAATGGAAATAAAGAAAATGCATTGCTATATTACAAATTAAGCTCGTTTTTTGTTAAATTAACTGATTTTACACTCTCCTATCACCAAAGATAACAAATATTATAGTTTTTAAGTTAATGTTTTTGTTAATTAAAATACTTAAAAATTTCAGTCCTTAGAAGAATGTAAAAACAACTAAAACAGTAGATTTTTGCATGAACAAGACATTTAAAATGCACAAGTTTTTAACCAACTGGAAAGAGTTTTTAGAGAAGTTTTCAGCACCCATTTATAAGAAAAAATAACATCCTAGACCAACAGAATCATAACCTAGCCGTTTTACTTAGTGTACAGCATTTTATTTTCAATACCTTTTTTTTCAATTATTCACTGTTAACAAGAATAATAAAACAAACCAAAATCATATTGTTGAAATATTTGTTCTGGAAATTGTAGACATACATATATACATGAAAAAATAAACAAGAATATAAGTGAGATTTTTGAAATTTTTTTTTATAAACACTACCTAATCCATATTATAGTCAACTCCATCCTTATTTGTGCAGAACAGATTATGTTTTCTTGTAATATACATTGAATTATTATTGTAAATATAGGAAGTTCTAAGTGTGTAAAAATGCATAAATAAACAGACTTTTTATTATTTTTTTTTATCAAATCATGTTTTTGAGTTACGAAATGTGAGTGAAAATGCCTTTCAAACAATGTCGTTTCAAATAAATTACATGTTAGGATATGCAAATCATCCAAATTATTTACTGCAGAATTTATAGATAGCTTTTTCAGAGAGGAATTTTGAAAGTTTCTCATTAGAGTAAAATTTTTACAAATGTTGTTCATAATTATATAGTTTTCTAAATGACTATCTACAAAATGTAACATAACACATGAAGTGATATGCTATGCCCGTATGAGTATTTAAAACATAACGACAAAGGCTACAATATGAAACCAATGGTCTTTGGCAGATAGTGCAAAGCTTCTATGAAATTCATAGAATAATTTTCATCCATAAAATATTTAAAAAAAATTCAGAACTATGTGCAAAATTTAAAACAAATTATGAGTGGAAATATTAAAAATCAAGATTTGTGCTAACAAGCAGAAATGAAATTAGTGCAAATTAAAAATAAAGCATTCTTAATTTAGAAACAAGCTAAAAGGTTTAAAAAATACAATTTTATAAATATTACACATTAAGGCATGTCTTCCTGAATTTCACATTTATAAAAACAACAGTTCAAAAAATACCACACATTGGAACAATATATATATAGGAGAACTAATTTGTTATCAGTACAATACACTAGAAACATCTTTTAGAGGTGGTTTTGAAATCGCTGCAAATAAAATTTTGGCATCCAATAATTGTCAATCAACGATGATGGTCTCCCACTAAGAACTCAACATGAAAATAATTTAAAGCAATGGCTTATTCCTGGCAAGAAAGGAATTACATTAAGAAGCAAAAACGTAAGTACTTTCTTTTTATAGAAAAATAATTAGAAAAATATGAATGCCAGGATTAAAAGAAATAGAACGCAAGGTATTTAGAAATGCCAAGAAAAAAGCAGAAAAAAATAAAGAAATTAAAACTGGAAAAATAATAACTGCGTATAAAAACGTGGGGTGCTAAATATCAATTGTTATAATTTCTTACTAGTTCTATTCCAAAATGCAGATTTAGTGTAAAAATGTGGTACAAATGACCCCACGCTTTTACCACAATGGCATTAGTTTTCTCGTTAATCATTTTATTCTTATATTCAGATTTATTTCCTACTTTTTAGTTCGATAAAAAAGTATGTTTTTTTAAACTACAATATAACTTAATGGTGCTTCATGTATGTCAGACTGAACAAATTTCACAACAAATTACATATTATCACAACAAATGCCAAGTCTAATAATAACTCTCCAAGCTGGCCAACCTGATTGATATATACTTGCTTCTTATTGCAACCTTTTGGTGACATTATATGAAATGAAGTACTTGGTTGCCAATTCAGCATGTACCACACATAGGAAATCAGGGTGGCCAACTCATCGTGTTACTTAGAGTTGGCGATAATACGCAAGTACCCTCCGATTTCCTGTGTGTTGTACGTGCTCAATTGGCAAACAGGTGCTTCGTTTCATATAATGTCACCATTTGGTTGCGATAATACGTAAGTATATACCAAGATTTATGTTTTTTCACTTGTGTACAACATACCTGCATACAGGAGTTTTTGTACCCAAGCTGCATTAATTTTTGGTACTTTCATAATATTGCAACCATATTGGTGAAATTATATGTAATAAAACATATGGTTGTCAATTTGGTACATGCAAAATCAGGGTCACCAACTTGGCGAGTTATCTTGAACATTCGCATTGTTGTGGTAATATGTATCGTAAATTCTGGTCCATGATGTACACTTTTAACACAAAAAATGAGATTGAATTTTACGTGTGCACGTAATAATACCAGGTATAAAAATGAAAGCTTTAAAAAAACGTGAGCATAGGGAAAAAATTAGATTTCTACATAGATCAAAATATTGTTTACTTAAAAGAAACGGATTCCTTATGCACTTAAAGGGTTGTACATCTAGATGTATACTATTTTTTACTAAAACTTAGAAGAATGACTTCCAAACTTTAACAGCATTTCGCTCTTACATCTCAGGTTTACTCGTGAAAAAAGGGGTGCACATAAACAGCAAATAAACATAAAAATTGAAAATTGTTTTTTTTAAAGTATAAGTGCGCGTTATACGATGGCGTGCATTATATGCCAGATTTTACAGTAAGTATATAATTTTTCTCTGCCTTTTTTTAACAAGTAAAAGCATAAAATATATTTAAATTGGGTTAAATATAAAGAATCTGATATATATATATCTCTCATTCATTTTCATCCACATAAATAAAGCGCTATGGTCACAATAAAGGTATATTACAAACCAGAAGATTAATATGTTGTGAACTAAAACTTACTTTGACTCAGCTCGCCTCTTTTTTTAAAAAAAATAAAAAAATATCAATTTAATAAGATTTTTTTAAAGGGTCATAAAAATATAACCTTCTGCATATCATTATAAGATGAATCTAATTTAAACAATGTAGATCAATTTTTAATAATACAAACTATCCATTAAATATTACTATTTAAGTAGATGTAATTTTTACATGTAATATCCCAAACTGATAATTAAAAAACATTCATGAAATAGATTAAATTCAATTTTACTAAGTAATTTTTGATTATTTCCAGTAAATTTTGATTCGTTCAATATTCGAAAATGAGAGTGAAAGGAATCATAAAATAAATGTATTGAAAAAAAATTTAAACTCTTTTAAATAATTTCTTTATGAGAACTTTTCCATCAATTTACTACTCCCATAATTTACTACCACAAATTTACAAAAAAAGTTATTTAAAATTTACAAGAAATTAGTCTCTTAAAAAGATTAATAATTGAAAAAAAAATTTATATTTTGTAGACATACCTTTTTAAAGACATGCAAGCCATTTTAAAGTTCAATATGAAAATAAAACTAAAATTATTCCAAAGTAGCAAAAGAATACTTCAATTATTATTTGCCTATATGTGAGTGCCCGAAAAAGTCAAACAATGTGAATTATTATGAATCCCAAAATTTGCCGTTATGGTGAAAAAATTCAAAATTTCTTTTGTGTTTTTATTTTATAGCCTATACATTCCAGATAAAAAAAACCACTCTGTTTTTGTTTCTATGATATTTAGAAGCAAAGTTATAGCATAATTAGTAAACTGGAAATGGAGTTTACAAAACCGGATGCTGATCTCTACACAAAATATTTTTAAGATATTGAATTTAAATTTTCAGAACATGTTTTATTTGGTTCTATCTGTGTTATGAATCAAAACCAAATCTCCATGTATATATTTTATATACTTTAATGCTTTTTTATGAAAAAAAATCATTAACTTTTTAAAAAATCGAGTTTTTGCATGAAATTTGGCATATTAAATTTTTTTTTAAAGTATTATAAATTTTTTAATTCCTAATACATATAAAGATGTTATTTATGTACTGTATAAATATTATTTGAATACATTCATTAGAATTTTGTGTAAAAAATCCTAACTGCAATTTTCCATCAAAATTTTACTGAACACGACAGTTGTTATTGTCTATAAAACTCTCCAGAAAACAACAAAAGGGTTAAAAAATGAGTTAAATATGAAGCTAAAGAGAGTTTGAGCTATAAATATAGTGAGTTTAAGAAATGTACAACTAGTAGAACATTTTTCATATTGTACTCAAATCTTTAAAAGAATTGTCTGAGAAACTATGTTTTTTTATTTTAAGCTTCACGGTATAGCTCATTAATGGATTTCTTTTTAAGATATTGAATTGAAATTTTCAGAAAATTTATTTTATTTGTATTATAGAGATTATAATCTAATTTCTGTGTATTTTTATGTATTTTATTGCACACACACACAATGTGAGAAAATAACATGTTTTTCTTTAAAAAAATTGAGTTCTTGCAAAAAAATTGACATATTTCAAAAGTATTACAAATCTTATAGCTCTAGGCACAGATAATGATGTTATTTATATGCAGTATAAATATTATGTACAGTATAATATAAATTTTATTCGAATATATTAATTAGAATTTTCAACACAAGGTTTATAATAACTGAAATTTTTCACTTAAATTTCACTAAAAATTCCCGATATATACAAAACTATTTTTAATTTTGTGTAAATTGTGTTTGATTTCTTAGTTTTATGCCCCATTTTAAAGGAAAAAAAGTGTTTATTTAGTTAATATTTTTATGTTTCAATAAAGTGCTCTGAAGGTAGCCACATACTTTAAATTTATTACGCTGTCTTCAAAAAATCCGCCAACAAAAGGCAAACGTATCACATTTACGTATTTCGCTAAATTCCTATTATAGCCTTTTATTAAAAACAAGGCACTTACTTTGGTTTAACAAATAAGAGAAAAATTGTAAAGTCAAGTAAAAAGATTGTTTTCATGTATTCAAAACACAACATCAAAACAAGCTAGTACTCATGAGTTCTTCCGCGGGTAGCGTGGTAGATACGAAAAATATTTCCGAAGATTTATGAGAACTAAATATGTTGTTGAACCCCAATTTTTAAAATATGTAGCCAGTATATTAAAAAAACTTCTATAATCCTGAATATCTTTTTTAATTTGTTTGATAGTGTTAATTAACCATTTTTTGAAATTTTGAGTACATGCAATGTTTCATATGCAAAAAAAGCATGCGTTCAAATCTGATACAAACAAACTCATTTCAAAATGAGTATGTCCATGTGCTCTTTTTTGAGTATTTCTTTTTTCTCCGTGTATTTCAAGGAATTGGCACAGAATATACTATAGACGACATAAAGGCGAAATTAAAAAATATTAACTATTCTCAGTTTTGGAAATTCAACGCTTTACGAAAAACAAACAAACAGAATATAGATTCATTCCAATCAGAACGATCAAAGTCATTCAAATTGGATGCATCATACCTGAAAGGGTTCCAATCGGGCTCGAAATTGTTAAAGCTCATCTATTCTATGAAAAACCAAAGCAATGCACAAATTCTTGGAAATTCAGACGCAGTCAAAAATTTTGCTGAAGCTCAGTAAAATGCCGAATATGCTCATTAAATCACCCTGAAAACAAGTGTAAACATACTGAAATAAAAAAAAATGTAGCTCTTGTGGAGAAGCACATGAAGCCAACTCTAAAGTATGTAAGAGATATCAAGAAGTTAAAATCTTAAAAGTTAAAGTAGAACCACAAGAGCTACATTCTCCAGAAATGAAGCAGCAGAAAAGTTTCAAAGGGCAAAGAAACCCTCAACTCCAACAAAACTTTTAATAATAAAGCAGAGAAAATAGAAAAAACTCGAAAAACAGGTCAAGAGATTGGAACAGAAATTCTACGAAAAACAGTAATATCTTTAAAAAGAAATTAGAACAAATAGTACAGCATTTTACGACAAAGCTTAATACGATGGTAGCACAAATAAATTCGAGTTTCACTTCCTTGATGGAACCCACTCTAAGAAAAGCTGCATCCAATTTAACAATACCAAAAGATGACATCAAACCAATAAAAAGTAAAATAAATGGAAAGGCGAAAAGACTTAAAAATGATCAGAACAGAAAGGAAATGTACTTGAAAGTTTAGTGGAACAAAATCAAAAAATATAGATAGATACGATTTCCCAGTATTTTCAGTAAGAAATCAGTATTAAACTGCTTCATTTTTTGAACATTGGATCTAATACTTTATTTAACATATTTATTTTACCCTCAGTTTATGAATCTTATCCAACGGAATGCTCGCGGAGTTAAAAAACAAGAGATCAGATTTTAGTTTTTAGCCAATTTTTCAACAAGCAGGCATCTTAATAATTCAGGAATCATGGTTGCATCCAAAGGATATTTTGATAATTCCCAATAAAAATATATCCCGAATTGATAGAAAAAACAGAAGAGGAGGAGGAACATTATCGATAGACTTAAGAAAAGATATTAGTGCCATAAAATTGTTTCCGTAATTAGTGAAGACCTAGAAATTTTAATAGTCACAGATCTCAGATAAGTACAGTTCCTCTTACAATTTTTTAACATTTACATTCCATTGGAACACTTTAATGACGCAAATTAATTGAAAATTGCATCATACATTGATGATCACAGTTTCATCTTAGGAGATTTCAATGCATCTCAGGAGGTATGGGGCTCAAAAAATTCCAATGCTCCAGGAATAAAGATCTTTGATTGGATTCTTGAAAATGATCTAATGTTGCTAAACGATAAAAATCAAACTTATCTCCATGTATCAGGAATATTTACATCAATAGATCTTTCTTTATCATCAATTAGTTTAAATTATGGTCTACAAAAAAATACCGATAATTTTGGAAGTGACCACCTTCCTATAATCATTAAATACAAAGGATCATACAGTTAAGCAATAAATCCTTCTAGACAAAAAAAATGAAACAAATTTACCAACCTTTATCAAAAAAGTTCAGTTCTAATGAAAATATGAATATGGATATTATAGAGGAAATTAAAAAAGCCCAATTTTTTTTTCCATCACAGCATTTAGAAACAAAACGGATCAATTCAAGAGCTTCATGGTGGGCAGGAGCATGCGGGCATTTAAGATTAAAAAAGAGACAACTTCTGAAAAAAGAAAAAAAAAACATTTTAAAGAAGAAGATTGGATAAAATACAAAGAAATAAGAGCAAAAGATTATGCGAATAATTAAAGCCAATAAAGAAGGTTATTGGCACAAGATATGAGAAAAAATCGCCTCTCTCAAAGCTATTTTTGAAATAATTCGGATAATCAAAGGTAGAGCAAATTCTTACTATCTTTCATTTAATATTATTGAGAATAACGTAATCATACTAGCTAAGGAACAATCCTAAGTAAACTTTTTTAAAAAAAAACTATGCAAGCAAAATAGTGATAATATTAAAAATACCATTATTCCGGACAATAATCAAGATATTAATAACCATTTTCTTTAAAAGAATTAGAAATAGAAATATCTTATCAAAAGAACAGTACTCCAGGACACGATAAAATTTCTCTCCAAACAATCAAACATCTCCCCACGAAAGAATAAATCTACTTCTGAAATCTTTAAATGACAGTTGGTTTTAAAGGCATATTGCAACAGATTGGACTCACTCAGTTATTTTTCCTTTCTCAAAACCCCACAAAAATCCCAAGGAAGTTACATCATACCGTCCACAATATCACTGATCTCAGTAATTGCTAAATTATTAGAAAGAATTATCCTGTAAAATGATGGATTTTAGTCTTCGCAATAAAATTTTTCCTGTAAATCATCATGGTTTTTACCCTCATAGAAGCAGCATTAATACTCTATTTATTTATAATCGTCATAATTTCCTTTGTAATAATTTTTTAACTAAACATCTAGCATTAAAGAACTGGTCATCGAATGCAAGATTATTTTGGGATATTAATGAAATTTTCTATATAAATATAGAAAAAAATAATCATTATTTTTCAAAAAAACAACCAACTTCCTCTAAGAACTCTGTATCTAGTAAAGTAGATATTCTTCAATCGATCCTGCCTCCACCGATCTATGAAAGTCATAAAATAAATATCTATATGCATGAACTGCCGCCCATCCGGTATAGTGGTCAGTGAAGCTGACTGCGGTGCCGCAGGAACTGGGTTCGAATCCCGGAGAAGGCATGGATGTTTTTGTTGTAATCCTTTCTCTTCTGTCTGTGTTGTTTACCCCCGTGTTATACGTTCGGTGGTGCACGGGGTTTATAAATGTTAAAAAAAAATATATATATATGCATGAAATGCCTTTTCAAATCAAAGATCTTCAAGATATCATAGTGTAAAATATGTTTATTGATTACATCCAGAAACAGTAATAACAGTATCCTAATAACAACAGTTGGCTCAAAACTGCAAATCAAACATTAATAGCAGTCTCGATTCCCAAGACAAACGTTCGACAGAATTTTTTACTAAAATAGATGATTTCAGCTTTCACAGATGAAGCTATAGTCACATGGGTTACAAAATTGAGTCACAGACAGAGGCAGATGAAGATGCTGGTGGACCCAGCGACAGTAGGGGCCCCAAGATTGATAAATTCCGGTTAATGCAACGTGCAACACAAAGATCTTTAACCGATATTGCCACCCCCAATGATTTTCACGCATTTGAATCGTGTACCAACCCTAGCCATCTTTCTTTAGTATATCTGTACTTAAGCAATTAGTACAAAATTTTCGCATGCGTTTTTTCCCCTTTTGCACAAAATTTATTTTGAACAAATAAATACTATTCAAGTCAATCAAGTTCGTTTTAGTTACAGGCGCTCACATTTTACACTAATGGGACTGATGAAACTTCAGCAATACATTTGTCTTGGTAAAATATTTAATTAAAGTTTCAATATCTCAAGTTAATGTAATCGCGAGAAAATCTGTTTCAAATGTGAAATTATGGTACAATAAAAAACGGGGTAACAGCCAGAATTTAAAATGCAAGTATGTAAACGTGCATATAATGTGCCGTAAAAGTACTGGATGACAGTTTGTGGGATGAAATTGTACGCCTGTTCTCTTGATCGGACAATATAAGGTTGTTTAACTTTAGTTAGTCTGTCGTTGCCATCCAATGATGTCCCATTCATGCTCTATTAGAGAAATATTAGGTGAATTAGCAGGCCAAGGTAACAAGTTGATTCTCTACAGAGCATCAATAGAGTATGAATGAGCACGTCATCCCACTGGAAAACAAAAAATTACAATTTCAGGAAAAACAGCGTAAAAAATATATATATTGGACATAATGTAATTTTAATTGCATTGATATATTTATTTATCCACCTGAAGTGTCGCAAACCGCAATTTAAAAAATATTTTCAAAAATAAATATTTAATAAGCATTTGAACTTCACGTTAATGATTTTTCGTTAAAATTATTCTATATTCTAAGCTAAAAAGGACTATAAAATGTAATTAAATGTAAGAATCTTAAAACCTGCGGTTTGCTACACTCTCAAGGGCTTATAACATAAATGTTGCAAATTTCAATGAATTTTATATAATTGTTTTGGATATATCCCAGTTTTCGTGCAAAAATTATCGTGAAAATTTCATTCTTCAAAAAACACATTTAAAAAATATATTTATAAGTTACATAAAGTAAATATTAAAAAAACAACTTAAAATTCTTCAGTTTTATATGTTATTCCTTCTTCTTCTTCAATTTTTATATTACTTTTTCTTCAAATGGCCCTAAGTTTTCTTCTGCAGGTTTTTGCTGTTGGCAGTGAGTGACGTTTTGAATCTGCAATGCGCTTATTATCGAAGGTTTTTGTCCCCGTACAGTATAATAGCCCGAAACAATACCCATTTCATTTAATATGGAAATTAATCCATGGAAACCATTATTAAACTGCACAACAGAAATATAAGCTCCTAAACGCAATGTTTGATGCTCAACGAAAACTTCTTTTGGTAATATCTGCCACAAAATTGCATTAAAACTTTCGTTCGGATTTTGAGTTTTGCCGTGTAAACATATCTTTAAAAGATTTCTGTCACACAAATCCATATAAACTGGCTTTATCGTGTTAACAATATTTTGTGGCAGTCTCAAGTATTTATCCTGATACACAATATTAGAAGCTTTAGCACGTTGAAATTTACACCAACTTTCAGCTCCGACAGGGCACTATCCATGTTTTGGCTGATGTTTTGATGAGCAACAATGAAAGAAGGCAGCAATAACAGCAGACTGCATTTTGTCCAAGTTCCCAATATTGCTTCGAATAGCAATTCCATAGTAATTCTGTAGCTTATTAATTAAACCATCAGTCAATTTACCTTTCCCCCGAGTCCTTTATTTCTGCTTTTCAATTTTCGAAGCCTTGTTCCAACTCTTTTTTTAATATGCCCAATACATTCTAGCTTCGTAACAGAATCTTTTCCGTAAATGTTCTTCACGGCATCAAAAGCTTTGGAATCTCCATCCCCATAATAGTCAGTGTATCGTAGTATTCTATGATCTTCCGACCTCTCAAAAATACGATAAGCCCCAACCGGTTCTATACTGGATGAAGATCCTTTATGATGATTACACCGCAATTTCACATTTTGTTGCTCCGTCTTTGAATTGCATTTTCTACAAAACTGAGATAAAGTTTCAAAGTCAACAATTTTCCCAGTATCGACAGATGTTGCACTAACACAACCATTTAGCGAAGAAAAACCACGACGCTGCCAGGTACCATCCACCGAAACACCACAATTTACAGTATCATGTATAGATTTTTTTAATTGCCTAATACCTTTTGCTGCGTCATTCATTATTTTTTCTCCAATGGAAGTAGCAGCACCGAGGAGTTTTTTCTTCTTGTTGGCGGAATGCAAGCTTTGAGAGAAAGGGAGGTAGATTCAAAACAGCACAAAGTTTTCTTCCTGCTGAGACACCTCTACCAATCAATCTTAAGCCATAAACAAAACGAGTATTGAGTTCATTCATTTTGTCTAACTTTTTCGAAGTACAAAATGGAGATATTAAACTGCAATTTTTACAGTGCAAAGAAAAGTTTGAAGATAATCCAAACCTTGAATCTTCCACAAGATAAAGGCTTCCTACTCTACACTTTTTATTTGGGCAACACAATAAGGAAAAATACCAATTAAAATTTCCAGATCAATCAACCTGTTTCCAGTTAAATGTTCTGTATTACTTTCATCATCATTTACCTGATAACAATGCTGCAGCTTCAGTGAACTGGCGGTCATAATATCTTCCTCGCATGAAGCAATTTCATTGTGTGTATTTTGGTTTCCATGAAACTTTCTTTTACGGGGACGATGTGAACGACATTTACCCATGATTTCAGGTAAAATAAATTTAAGATTAAATTAAAATAATTTAAGTTCTAAAAATAAAGCAAAATATAGAAATAACAGAATTAAGATAGGCCTGGTAAATCTAACGTCGAATGTAAACAAACACGGAATAGTGATAGTCTTAAAATAGCGTTGCCAATCGTTTGCAACAAAATTGTTTGAAATAATTATTAGCAAACTGTGGCTTAGTAAATGGATAATTAAAATTTTGGTTTTTGAAATTCCATTTTAGGGAAATAATAATTAAACACTTCATATATGTCGCTCACTTCCGGTCCAGATGACATTACTTCCGGTTTTGTTTTCAACTACTATGACTTATTAAAATTGCTATATCTAGAGTTCTAATTTACGTAAAATTAAAATAAAGACTGTTTTGGAATCTTAAAGGTTGGGGCTTTGTTTTACAATCATAAAAAAAATTCGACATTTTTGTCAAAAAACACTTTTTCAACCTAGTCGGATACCTTAATAGCAAGATAAAGATTCATAAAAGCGTCACTGGCTGAAAACCATGATACGAATAAGCCAGTGCTTCTCAAAGTTTAAACATTCGTGACCCAATATTCCATCATAATTTTCTTCGCACCCCCCCCCCATACACTAACAATGCATTAAATTCAAAAATTCTAAACTTTGACGCAAAAAATGCGACACGACTTTAATCTATTAAGTGCCACTTGCGTATATAAACTTCTAGCTCAGCCAAAGTGTTAATTTCCCCGGACTTATACATACATCTTTCCGATGTACGATCTTTTCTGTGCACTGTTATCCATAAACTTACTCCGAAGGCTTTGAAATGCAATAAAAGTACTTTGACAATGTTTATGAAGTATTTACTTATTTCACATTATTTTAATTACATATTACCCCCTCAATGCATCACATGCGTGCACCTACGAGAAAAACGTTCGGCATTGGAAAGCAAATGTTGCAACTTTTAATCGGCAGTTGAGGCATTAATTATAAATCGTACAAATTAACAAGATAAGAGTTAATTTTTGTATATAGTTTTATATATGACAATCCCATGCCGCACTGGTAATTATTAAACTTGTTCTTAACTTGGAATTGTTAAATAAAGTATAATATACATTGCATAGCACTGAAGCATTTATAAGTGTAATATATCAGTTTAAATGTGTATTTTATTTTTTACTATACAGAATGTATTTTGTTTGTTTACTTTCAATAAATTAATATTTTTAAAAATAAAATTTTGTTTTCTACTTTTCAATATGCTCGCGCCCCCCTCAAAAAGTTGTCACGCCTCCCAAAGGGGGTGCGCCCCACAGTTTGAGAAACGCTGGAATAAGCAATAAAAATTTACAATACTGGAGACAACTTCCCTTTTGAAACAGATGAACAAGTATGGAACTTTCCCAATGATCATGATTTGGAATACCATAATCTAGGGAATAAATGCTACTAGCAAATCATTGCAATAAGTTGAGTGTGAATTATTAAAAGAATCTACTCTGCAAAAATCTTAAGAAAATTTTATCCAAAATTTCAGAAATGAATTTGGAAAAATTAAACAGGGAGCAACTGATTTATCAGGGCTTCTAGTGTGAAGAGGATGCAGGACAAACTCGCAGGCAGCAAAAGAAAAAAAAATATTTTCGGGGGAAGTAAAGAAGTCAATTGGGAATTTGTGAAAGAAGCGAAAATTTCTTAGTGAATTCATTTTAAGTTATATGCGATAGGGCAAGAGCAGAACTATTCCGAAGAGTTTATCAAACTTTCATAGGACTCTTTACTGTATTTTTGACGAGAGATTATTACTTGAAATTAAGAAGAAAGCAATACAAAAGCTAAATGAAATTTACAAAGACCATATTGAATTTTTTTTAGTTTTAACGATATTAATCGGATCATTTATTATTATTTTTAAAAGAAAACGAAGATGAATGAGACCCCGCTAGGAATTTATCAAGAGAAGTTCTAATGTAGAGATACTTTTGAAAATATTTTTAACATGTTCGCAGCCAGAAAATTTTGATATATCCATCCTCAGAAACCGAATTACAAAATAGTGTTTTAATGGTTAAAAACACATTCCTTATATTTTAGTAGTAAAACCAGAAAAACGTAGAAACCTTTTATTTACATGTTCACTTTTTTTCTAGTAATTCTAATATTTCGGCTCCATTCAATTTTTTATTTGATTTTCTTTTCTTAGGCTGTGAAGGCCATGCAATATGTGTAATGTCCATGACTTTTTAAAAACGAATATAAAAAAATTTAAACACCAAGCATATAAAATACAGAAAAATAATGTTTCACTAACATGCCTCAAAAACGTCTTCGTTAAACCTAAAAGGGCCCACAAAGAGAAAAGCATATAACTTATCATTGTTTATCGTCATCCCAGAGCAGCGCTGGCATATGAGGAAGGGACATGCTGACGCACCAGTGGCAGCCAACGTGTTAACAATTCCGATATCAAATGCCTTAATTGAGAGATATTTTTCAGTATTAAAAAAAAAGTGTGTTAAAAATTATTTAAATACCATGAGAGACAAGACAAACTGAATAACACGGTCATATTTTTAAAGAACAAGATACTTTGGACAAAATAGATACGACAAAAACAATTAGTGAATTTGCCAAAGACAAATCAAGAAGAAAAGTTGCATAGCAGAGTTGTAAGCTGTTTAGAAAGGTTTGTAAATTTTTCTCCTGGAGTTAAGACTTTTCTTAAGCCGTTGAGTTTATTTTTAGCAGTACATTTTGTTTTGAGAATTCAAGATCAGCGAATCTTTTCACTATTTTAGTTTTCCGAATTGAGCCCAAGGGCCTCAAACCTTTTATCACCAGAGGACACCAACTACCTTAATCCGCCTCGGCTCAGTCTCTAAAATATTAATGGAAAATCAAATCCAATAATTTTATAAATTTAGGTTCCACTTTGCAAGAAAGTCTTCATGTAATTTAGTCCATAACGTTCATTTGGGTACCGGCACATAAGGGAATAGAGATCAATGAAGAAGTTGATAAATTAGCCAAAGCGTGTCCAGAATCTTGGAGTATTATTCCTTTGATTTCATTGGAGGATAAAAACACACACGCATACATACACATACATATATATTTCAAAAAAACAACATAAAAGTGGAAATGAAGAAGCATGGGCATGGAGCAGAAGACATAAAAATTCTAATTATATTTCACATCTTGAAAAGTGGAATACATAGGCCGCAAACAACAGAAATACAGAGGTTTTAATTAATAAGATGTGAGCAAAAAAAAAAAAACTACCGTTGATTGATACTTATTTTCTTTTTAAACAAGCAAATTCTCCAATGTGTTGGGAATGTCAAGTTCCATAAATAAGTGAACATTTTATTTTAACCTGTAGCAAATACAAAACACAATGAAAATTTTTATCTTCAACCACGAAGTAGGGTCTTATTCAACAATGGGGTCGATTCACGACAAAGCGACTCCAAAACAAAATCACATGACGAGTATACAAACACTTCAACTTACTTCGTTTTAGTGTGTGTTGATACCTATACTTGAGCTGTTTACATCTTTTGTGCGAACATTTTCTCTTAATAATTATTTGTTATTATTATATTTTTGCATTATCCTAGTTTAGTAATTACGTAGGAAATAATTTCAATAATTTTTTTAGAGTAATCTTTGTTTTAGTTCAGTATATTTGTGTTATCGTGCCAAGCCTATTGATACTGGCTACTTGCAGTGTGTATACTATTAATTAATAGCTCTAGGTTATTTTTAGTATACTTAAAATTTAATTCTTAGTTATATTTTAATTTATTATTATTTTTATTTGCACATAAGAATGGCTCACAGTATCGAATTGCGACCACTGAATTTGAAAAACTTTCAAAGTTGTCATATGTATGAATACGGTGCTAATTTTTCCACAGCTACGGGAAATGACAGTGTCTTATTTAGAATGTCAAAAGGTCAAAAATTATTCAATGACGGATTTGTTAGCACTATATCGTTCACTGAGCCGGATGAGGCTGGTAACGAAAATTTTGTTATCAATTGCAAAGTCCGTGCCGAAATGAAAAAGCGAATAACCTACCAGCCATCTGTGGAAATTCGAACAACTTCTGAGGTGAGCTATGAATTATTTTTTGTTCTTATTAAGATTATCTGTAAAACTGTTTTTATTTGATAATTGTTTGTGCGTTTGTCTTGATTTTAATCACAATTTTTGAAATACAAAATGAGCTTTTAATAATATTTTTTTATCATCAAATCAAAAGAACATTGAATAGGATTAAAAAGCTTTTGTAAGATTAGTTTTTCTAAACATCTAAGTAAACGTATATGAATATTTAGCATTTTTTAGAAAAATATGCAACATCTGTCTTAAATTCATAACTTGATAATTTTTTAAAGCAACATTGGATGTGAAGAACATTGTTTTCTATTTTAAAGAATATGCATTATCAAGCTTTAATCTTGTATAGTTTTATGGTTTGATTGAAGTGAACTTTTTGTATTTGAAAATAAAGTATGACTGTATAATTATTGCTATGTGTAATTTAATCTTAAATTGATTGGAATGCATTAAAAGTAAAGGGAATAATATTTGTTCTATAATATATCAATAATACCACTAAATAACTATAACTTTTTAGCCATTGCTTTGAATCTGAAAATTGTTCCTATTGGACGTGCTCTGTCAATGCCCACATGAATTAAGTACGAGAAAAATAAAATATAAATCAAATGTATCAGAACTACCACAAGAGCAAATACTTACAAATTAAAATTGTATTGCCATTTATTTAGTGAGAAAAAATTAAACCGTTATAATATTTAGGTTGAAGATGTTAAGGATTATTTGAATAAGGAAAATAATAAATGTGATGGTTCTTCAATACAAATAATTGACCAGAAGCTCGGCTCAAGAAAACGTAGTGCACAGAACTAATACTCGTAATTTTATGTAACACAGTAACAAATTATTCATTTTTGCTAAAATCTTTAATAAAACAGTTATTTATATAAAGAAGTTTTTCCGTAAGGTAAAATAATTGAAATACTGAATTTGAATTACTTAATTTTCATTCACTTACCAAATCGATTAACTCCCTTAATCACGAAAAAATTGTTTTAATAACATTGACTCCAAGTATATTCTACCTTATACTTTCTGTAAGTCATTAGATAACAGATGCATCTGCAATAATACAGTCAACATCATATTTTTTGAATTTGTAATATAAAAGGAATTTTTAAAAACAATACATAATATTTTATAATTTTCTCAACTTCTTGGTATGTAAATATGAGACACCTTATGCATGCTTAGAATTTGTTGTTTTAGATTTTATTTGTTTAAAACATAATGCTCTTTCTTGTTAAATTCAGGTAATCACAGCAAAATGCACCTGTCCTGCAGGGAGCACTCCTGCATACTGCAAGCATGTTTTTGCATTACTTCATGCAATAGTAGATTATGTTAGCAAGGAATTGTTTTATGCTTCGACGGAAAGGCTTCTGACTTGGCACCATCCCAAACCGGCTAAAACCATTTCACAGGAAGCCAACAAAATTTTTGCAGGGGAGTCGTCAAAACGTAAACTGCAAAATACGAATTTTGACTGCGACCAACTGCATTTTTGTCCATTTCTGGAAGCGAAGAGAAATGCCAAGGAAGTAATTTTTGACAAAACGATCCTTTTGCCAGCTGCTGTATGCAGCAGAAAATGTTCCGAAAATTTGCCTGCATTGGGAATGGATGCGACATTTTTCTACCACAAAAATTATTTCCAAAATATGGAAGAACTATTAATCTTGGAAAAAAGGACTGTGGGACAAAATTGCAGTGAATGGCATCAAGAAAGGAAGCTACGCCTCACTGCAAGCGACATGAAAACAATAGTGTCGAGAGTATCCTATTTTGAGTCATTAGCGACTCAAATTTAAAAAAAAAAGGATGTTTCGTTGGACTTTGTACCGGCTGTAAAGTACGGGATTGAAAATGAAGATTACATCCGGTATATTGTCCAACAACGCAATCCGCAAAATGTAGTCAGACAAACTGGTCTGGTTATTCATCCTTTTGAGCAGTATATTGCTGCCTCTCCGGATGGATTAATTAGATCAGGTGAAGACTACATGTTGCTGGAAATCAAATGCATTTTCAATCCAAAGAATTATTCTGTACAAGAATTAATAGATAAAAGAAATGATTTTTGTTTGATGAATTCCAATGGTATCATTGCCCTGAAAAAAAAATCACAGGCATTATTATCAATTTCAATGCCAACTAGCTGTGAGCAATCTCACAAACTGTCTGTTAATAAGTTTGCTAAATAAAAACTTTAATTCAATAGAAAATTATTATACCGAAATGATACAATTTGATGCTAATTTGTGGGGAAAATGTTTAGAAAAATTAAAAATATTTTTCTTTAATTTTTACCTTCCACAAATTATTAATTTATAAATTATTATTAATTTTAAAAACTTTTTTTTAAAGTAAAATATTTTTCAGGGGAATGATATCATTGGAAAAGGTAATTTTTAGAACTTTCCCATTTAGTTATCCTTTGTTAACGTAATTTTTAAAACTAATTGAATTTCATATAAATAGATATAGCTTTTCTTAATTAGGAAACCACTTTTTAAGCCAGTGAATATAAATTTTTGTACATGAAATTTTTTTTTATTAACGTCCAGAATGATTCTTTGGTGAAAGCGTATTTTTTCCTTTACAATTCGTAATTACTATTTTTTCTTCTGTTTTTATTTTGAATTGTTTCTATATTTTCTGTAGAAAAAGAGAAATTTTTAGCCTCCTTTTTGCCAAAAGTTTAAATGCCCAGAAAAATTGTCACAAAGTTTATTTAAATGCAGAATGTTAATTTATTTTTATTCATCATATTAAAATGTAAATTTTTTCTTGTAGTAAGTTTTATTAGATTGTTTTATCATTTAAAGACAAATTTTCTTCATTCATATGATAAAAATATTTTTATGTAGATTTTTGTTTTAAAAATTTGTGTTAGTGTTTTTACATTATTTCTAATGCAGGAAAAATGTCATTCATATTATAAATACTATTTATTATTTATGCTCATGCTTGAAGATTTGAATTACTTGTTATGTCTTTGTTTAAAGTTTTCTTTTTCGGTTAAATACCAATATATTGACTTTTAATACATATTTTTTGATTTAAAATTTTCAATAAAAATAAATGATCACAATCAAGCCTCTTTATTTTTCACCATAATTAACTAAAATAAAAATCTTGTCCAGAGAAATAGTATATTTCATTAAAATTGAGTTGGTAAACGATTAGGAATTCTGTTATAGAAATGAAGTTTCTTTAAACATAATTAAATACAAGTAAATTGTATGTTTTACAAGATTAGCCCATGCTATGTGAACACGTACAATTTTTATTAAGGTACATACTATTTATCATACAAGGTTCTCTTGTATGTAATGGAAGCTTTGAACTCAATTTTTACCCACTTTAGAAGATCAGATTAATTCGAAATTTTGCATACTTGTCATGGACCCATGACAATACAATTTCATAATTTTGTTCCATTGTCCTGATCAGGAATAACGATTTACATACTTAGCGACTAAAAAATTAAGGTGTTACCCTAAAAATGATTAATGGGAAAATTAATGTCATTGGGAGAAAAGCATGGGGTGCTCTATATTAATTGTAATTTCTTACTAGTTCTATTCCAAAATGCTGAGTTAGTGTAAAAGTTAGTACAAAGCACCCTACACTTTTACCCCAATGACATTAATTTTCTCGTTAATCATTTTATAATTATTTAGTTCGTTTTTCTATAAAAGCATGTTTTTTAGTTGTTTTTAAAGTATATTTCATGTTAAAGGGCACTACAAAAAAAAACATATATTCAACAAAATTAAGTTTGTTGCAGTACATTTTATTTGCAGAGGATATGTATATAGATATATATGTAGGAAAGGAGTGCAAGTTTTCTTTTACTTCTTTTGATTTTTATTGTAAGAGATGGCACCACTAATCGAAACCACGTGAGCTTTAGCTGCGCGATACGATGAGATCATGTATTTATAAAGGTGGCAGAAAGAAGAAACTGGGAGTTGCACCAAAGCTTGAACGAAGGCAGGTCAGAGGAAATCGCTCTCTCCGTTGTTTTGAAAAAGAGTACGTGTTTTCGGAATTAGTATGGTGTTATCTCGAATAATTTAAAACCCCTTGTAAATAGTTAATGTTTTAGTTGTGTTATTAATAAATTAAGTTATTTTAACTCTGCATGCTTATTTTAACATTAAAATCGAACCTTCCCCTAGACGCCGTCCCACAAATTGGGGGTTCGACCGAGAATTTTTTAAACTATTCAAAGTTTTATCTAAGAGCGTTTTTTAAAAGTTTTACCTCCTCATCGATTTTTGATTTCCTGAGTGGTACATAGACCTTGCCTTGCATCGAATAGAAACCCGGCGAAGCCTTCAGCTAGATAAGAAATTTTACGAGCGATACGGAAATACTTCAGCGAGAACAGTCAACAAGAAAAAGGAGTCCATTGACTTGGTTAGAAACACGGAATCTTGGCGAATTTCCACGTTAGCTACAGTCAAACAAAACTGGAAGCCCAGCGACTCAACGATATACTGAACGAATTGAACGAGATTACCTTGATCATTGAGGTCAACACTGACGAGAGAACCTTTGGAACTGCATCGAATTGCGAGTTATCAACACGAAACAAGATTTATTGTGTCATTGAGGTCAAGGTAAAGTGTCTTCAGAATTACATTGAATTGTGCTAGTATCCTTTTTTTGGTATTGTGTGAATAATAGGCGAAAATTATATAAATGAATGATTTTTTGTGTGTATATTTCCTGTTCTGTGAACCTGAAATTGAATTTTGAAGTACTAGGTACTATTATTGGTTTAATTGCAGACATAAATATTTGATGTTCCTTCAGTTTTGGATTAATAACTGAGTACTTTCCGTGTTTTTTCTTAATCTATTTTTGATAAATGAGAGGAACGCGTTGTTTTTTTAAATAAAAAATAAAATTGATATTAACTGTAATACTGTTGTGTTTTGTAAAAGGATTTAAGTTCCGGGAATTCTTTAAAAAGTCCATTTTTATCTTTAATTGTTTATAATTGATAATTGCATCTTATTTAAATTATCTTTTGTTTCATTTTAAGTGAGTAAACTTTTTGCGTGTCATTTTAATGGTTTTGTCTCATTTAACTTGGGTAAAAATTTAAGTTGTTCTCTGGGTCACCATTCTGAGTATAAAAATGGCATTCTTACTTGCGAAAAAGAAAGAGGATTTGGTGTCACTCGCCGAGGATTTGGATCTTACTATCGAAGCAGGTATCACAAAATTGAAGTTAAAAGAGCTGATCGTAAAAAGCCCAGATTACGTTGAAGACGATGTTAAAAAGATGCTTGATAGCATAGTGGAGGAACGTACAGAAAGGGCTGAGAGAGAGGATATGCGAAAGGATGAGAGAGAAAGACGAGAGTACGAATTAGAGAAGTTGCGAATACAAGCGCAACAGACTGCCGGTATGCCGAATAACACCGAAAACGTTCAAGCATCGAATAAACTGTTTCACGAAACTTTTCATAAGTTTAATATGAAGGAAGATATTGGTTTGAATCTTACCTTATTTGAGCGTCATGCAGAACTAACTTCCTTACCGAAAAAAGATTGGGTTCAAAAACTTATAGGTTTAATACCCGTCGAAATTGCCCATCTGATCGCAAGAGAACCAACTGGTAAGTGTAACGATTACG
Organism: Trichonephila clavata; assembly: GCA_019973975.1. Classification (NCBI taxonomy): domain Eukaryota; kingdom Metazoa; phylum Arthropoda; class Arachnida; order Araneae; family Nephilidae; genus Trichonephila; species Trichonephila clavata. The sequence goes on from BMAO01024831.1 coordinate 73,996, forward strand.
ATCATATAAAGAAGTTGCTCTTACAAAGATTTAAATTATCTCTCTCCGGAAAAATTTCGTCAGTTATTTTAGTTTCACCAAAAGTCCGATGAACGAACATGGCAAGATTTTCAAAACGAATTACAGACGTATTTTGATGGATGGACTTTGGGCTTAAAAGTTAACACCTACGACCAATTACGAGAATTAATCATAGCCGATCAAATGAAAAAGAGGGCGCCGTATGATTTTCAGGAACACTTTTTGGACGAATGGTCTACTATTAACTCATCTATTGAGCTAGCGAAAAAATTTGAAGATTATGAGGACGTCCGAAGAACTATAGGGCCAAAGCAGTTAAACTCATTTGCTAAGAGATCGAAAAATAACGATTATTGTTCTCGAAGGCAAGAACGTTTTCACCTTGGAAATAATTGGAATGATAGAAAATGCTTTCAATCGACGAGAACTTACGATAAAAGAGTTAAACAGGTAACATGTAGCTACTGCAGGGGACCAGGTCACTATGCCGTAGATTGTACAAAGCGCAACAAGGGTACGAAAATCAATAAATCTTCAAGCTCTCCGGTCCAGATCTGTTCTCGAATTCAGCAAGACAGAATTAAGACCAGGAAAATAACCATCGGAAACAAGACTTTTGAGGCTCTAATCGACACTGGAAGCTCAGTTTCGCTCATTCGTGAAGATGTAAGCAAAGGAATCATCGAGCAATCGAAGCTCTCGAAGGACATTGTCGTGTTATCTGGATTGGGAAAGTACGAAGTCAAAACAAAAGGATCGTTCCAACGAGAAATCGAATTGGATGGAGAGAAATATTCCGTAATATGGCATGTCGTGCCTGCGGTGCATTTGGAGTTCCAGGCAGTGATAGGATCGGACATTTTGGAACAAACTTTTGTTGGCTTTGATAAAAAAGGTGTTTATTTCCGTAAACACGAAGAGAAGGTGTGGTTTGTGAATACACAGGTTTATGAGGCAAGAACTGAAGACGAAATCGAAGTTAAACATGTTATCAATCCTCAAATAAGAAAGGAACTCTCTGAACTAATCAACAGCTATACACCTAAGAAGACCGAAACGACAAATGCATCCATGAGAATTATCCTGAAGGATGATATACCAGTTTACCAAACAGCACGCCGTTTGTCGTTTCTGGAGAATCAGACCGTCAACAAGCAGATCAACGAATGGTTGGATAAGGGAGTCGTGAGACCAAGCTCTTCTGAATATGCAAGTCCAATCGTGTTAGTCAAGAAGAAAGACGGTACCAACAGACTATGCATTGACTATAGGAAACTGAAACGAAAACTAGTCAAGGATCGCTTCCCCTTGCCACTGATAGAGGACGTGTTGGATAGGCTGCAAGACGCCAAAGTGTATTCCACGTTAGACTTGAAAAATGGGTTTTTTCATGTCGAAACGTAAACGAGGATTGCAAGCATTTCACCTCCTTTGTTATACCAGACGGGCATTCGAATTTAATAAGGTACCTTTTGGTCTCAGTACAAGCCCAAGCGTATTCCAAAGATATGTGTACAGCATTTTTAGGGAACTCATGCGAAAAGGCATCGTAATAATTTATTTGGACGATTTGATCGTTCCAGCTAAAGATGAGAAAGAAGGTTTGGAAAAACTAAAGAAGGTGTTTGAGGTCGCATCCAGATATGGTTGGAGATCAAGTTTGAAAAATGTCAGTTTTTAAAACGAAAGGTGGAATTTTTGGGTCACGTTGTCGAAAATGGAACGGTGCGCCCTTCAGTCGCAAAAACGATAGCTGTCAAGAGGTTT
>BMAO01024832.1:0-29572 GCA_019973975.1 Trichonephila clavata
TTTTAAAATTATTTCAGTGACATTTTTTTAATCATTCTATCAAAAATTAAATATTGCTTAGTAATATTTTGAAAGAATTTTATATTCCGAATTTGAAAGAAGAAAATTGATAAATTTAACATTATTTCTAACTTTTCATATTATTAGAAACACATCCAAAGGTGTTTTCTTAATATCAAGCATAGAAATGAATAATTCTAGTCTCAATATTTCTGAATAAGTGCTTGTCTAAAATGTGTATATAATGCTCAATAAAGAATTTTACCGAAAATTCAATGTAACAGTTAGAACAAATATCACAGTTCTGTTGCAACACGTAAATAGTTTGGCATGCTTATTAATAAATTATAAAGAATTGAATTTAATAGATATTTGCAATAATAAAACTGAATCAACATTAAAATGTTTCTATTTGCAATAAGGAAAGAGATTAAATAATACTTGCATTAGACAATAAAATATATTATGAAATAGTTTTAATTTTTCTTATTCAATTCTTTGTAAACTATATTTTACGACGATTTTTTTTTCTAAAAAATTGTAAAAATTAATTTAATAGTTATAGTTTTAAATTTCAACAAAATAATCATGTTAGGCTTTTATTCCAAGAGTATGAACACTGCAAAAAAGTGTCAGTTTTCTATCTTAACATGTGTTTATAGATTTATTTGCAGGGAATGCGAATCAGTTTAGAGGATTTGGTGATAAAAACGAGACAAAAATTACTGCAGAGTACCTTCCAAACCAACATTTTACTTACGCTACTTAAACTAATTGAAATTCTATTCTTTTACCAACAAAAAAAATTTTTTTTTACACAACCCAAAAAAAATTACACAATAAATCATGCGCAAAAAAAAAATCTTATTTCACAAATAACAATGATTTATTATGAAACTATAAAATTCATACATTAAAAAATTAAAATACTGATCAACAAAATAATTATAAAGGATAAATAACAAAAATTATGTTAATTTTAATTATATTTATAAGGATGCAAAAATTTTTTCCACTTTAAATTACACCAGTTGCCAAGAAAAAGGTAAAAGTTAAATTTCTCCTGCAATTTTATTCATATTATATATTTCACGAAAAAATTTGTATTGATTTTATAAATATTATAACTGTCATAATTTACTCTTCCTCACTAGATGGCAAAACATGACGGCGCAGTCTGAATGACCTCCAGAAAACCAGGAAGCTCGCGAAATTTCTTTTTTACATTCTTGGAGGGAAGAGTAGTTTCGAGAAAATTCGCGTTCGTACGATTGTAGATGGCAGCACGATCGATAATCTAAAAGCATCCGGAATGAACGCGAAATTTCCGGACGTTTCATCCGCGGGTTTAAATAGATGAGCGGTGGCTCCGGCTGTCAGATCCTGTTTAGAAAGCGATTATAGCAAACTTATCTTGCGCTGAGCAAGGCGATCCATTGAATTGTGAGTAAGTTACTCTGCATTTTTTGAACTTCTGTACTGTTCAACTTCTGATATTTTGTGAGTGAAGAACTCTTAAGAGACTGATAATTTCTTCGACTGCTATATTCTACTGAATTCTTATTTCTCGAACTTCTATTCTGAAAGTTAATATTTCATACGAAATGCCGAGCGGGAAAGCACCTGCGATTGGAATCGATTTGGGAACAACCTACTCATGTGTTGTGTGTTCCAGCATGGAAATGTGGAAATCATTGCCAAGACCAAGGCAACCGAACAACACCTAGCTATGTTGCCTTCAGAAACGGAAAGACTGATCGAGATGCAGCCAAGTCCCAAGTTGCCATGAATCCTGAGAACACCATCTTCGATGCAAAACGACTTATGGCAGAAAATATGATGATCCCAAAATCCAACAAGATTCAAGCACTGGCCTTTCAAAGTTATAAACCAGGCGCGCAAACCAAAACTCAAAGTAGAGTTCAAAAGTGAGCAGAAACTCTTCAATCCTGAAGAAATTAGTGCAATGGTGTTAACCAAAATGAAAGAGACTGCTGAGATGTATTTAGGGCAAAAAGTCACAGATGCTGTCATCACAGTACCAGCCTACTTCAATGATTCTCAGAGGCAAGCAACTAAAGATGCTGGAAAATTGCTGGACTAAATGTACTGAGAATCATCAATGAACCCACAGCAGCAGCCTTGGCCTATGGACTTGACAAGAATCTCCGAGGGGAAAAGAATGTTCTCATTTTTGATTTGGGTGGTGGAACTTTTGATGTATCTATCCTGACAATTGATGAAGGATCCCTCTTTGAAGTCAGATCTACAGCTGGCGACACTCATCTGGAGGAGAAGACTTTGACAACAGAATGGTGAACCACTTGTAGAAGAATTCAAACGTAAACACCGTAAAGACCTCAGATCCAATGCAAGATCTCTACGAAGACTGAGGACAGCTTGTGAAAGAGCGAAACGCACACTCTCCAGCAGTTCTGAAGCAAGCATAGAAATTGATGCTCTGTTCGAAGGCATCGACTTCTATTCCAAGATCACCAGAGCGAGATTTGAAGAATTGTGTATGGATCTCTTCCGTTCCACTTTGGAACCTGTTGAGCGGGCTCTGAAAGATGCTAAGATGGACAAGAGCAGCATCCATGATGTGGTCTTGGTCGGAGGCTCTACTCGAATTCCAAAATCCAGAAAATGCTTCGTGACTTCTTCAACGGTAAAGAACTGTGCATGTCCATTAATCCAGATGAAGCAGTAGCCTACGGAGCAGCAGTGCAAGCTGCAGTACTGACTGGTAGCACTGATGACAAGATCAAAGATGTTCTCTTAGTAGACGTGGCTCCTCTGTCTCTGGGTATTGAAACTGCTGGTGGAGTCATGACCAAGATCATTGAGAGAAACTCAAGAATCCCGTGCAAGACTCTCAGGTGTTACCACATATTCTGACAATCAGCCTGCTGTGGACATTCAAGTCTATGAAGGTGAGAGAGCTATGACGAAAGACAACCATCTCCTTGGCAGATTCCAGCTTTCTGGTATTCCACCAGCTCCAAGAGGTGTGCCCCCAGATTGAAGTGACTTTTGACATGGACGCTAATGGAATCCTAAATGTTTCTGCTCTAGACAAGAGTTCTGGCAAATCCCAGAGCATCACCATCACCAATGACAAAGGCCGCTTATCCAAGGAGGATATTGAGAGAATGCTCAATGAAGCCAAGCAGTTTTGGAAAAGATGATGCTGAGATGAGAGAGAAAGTGGCTGCCAGAAATAATCTTGAAAGCTATGTGTACTCCGTCAAACAAGCTGCAGATTCTGCACCCGAGGATAAATTGAGTTCATCGGATAAGAGCAAAGTGAACAATCCTGCGACTCTGTGATTCAATGGCTTGACAACAATACTCTAGCTGAAAAAGATGAGATAGAACACAAACTAAAAGAAGTCCAGTCTGAACTAAATCCATTTATGATGAAAATGCATCAGGCTGGAGGAGCAGGAGCTTTTCAACCAAGCGGGTAGTGGAGCTTTTGGTGGTCAACAGACAACGACTGGATCTGGTCCAACAATCGAAGAAGTAGATTAGAACTATTAATGCCAAAGACTTTTTAAAGATCTTAGGTAACCTACAAATTTGTAAATATTCACCTATGTATAGAATATACTGTGATATTGTATTTTTATTTTATTTATATGCGAAATATTATATTTATATGTGTCAAATTATAAATATAATTTTTGATTTTTTTCCATTCCAATAAAGTAGTACTTCAAATTTAAATGTGTATTATTTCTTTATATTATTGACATTTGATTTTTATTATTTGAAATACTGAAATATAGTTATTAGAAGTTTATTTATAATAGTGAAATAATATCAATGCTTAAAACTTAATGAGAATAATTATGGATTAATCAAGTTTTTCCCTCAAACATTAATAGACATGATTATCGTAATTTTGTTAAAAAATACTTGAAAATTTTACATTTTTCATACTTAAGATTATGATAAAATCAGTGCTGAATATTAAAAAATCTTGTTTAATGTTTTATGAACTGAATATCAAGGTTTAATATACTTGGCTTTTTGCTATACATATTCATGGGAAGCTTAGTAATATGAAAAATTCCTGTTTCGAACTTTGACTTTTCATAAAATGTGAGGTTTATGGTCTAAAGATGTGTATGAAAGGTTCGGTAAAATGAGTACCTAATGGCGAAATATTCTTTGTAAAATTTAATTTGCACACTTTTGATATAAGCTATAAAATTAATTTTTACTGCAAAATTTTAGTTTGAACGATAAGGTAAAATATAAAGCTTTTAAGAATAACTATAATCATAATGAAACTGCTGCATGTAAATTGGCTATTATAGGTTCTGAAATTAGCTTAAAAGTATTTATTAATCAGACTGATTAAATTTAATTGCATAGAATTCCCTAAAATACAATATGCACATTTATAAATCAGGTAAATGACAAGGGAAAACTGCATTAAATTTCAAAATCTGAATATTACAAAAAGTACTATCATAAAATAGTAACTGCTATAACAATCGATAGCAAATCCTGAAAGCAAAAAAAAATTTGGAATTTAATGATGCACTAGCAGTTTTTCCTTCTGAGTGAACAAAATTTCAAAACAATTTCTAAACTTGTTTTTTATTTTGTCAACTTCTATAGTATAATATATGTGTCAAATGAATCAATTGGTGGAAAAGTTATATGATTAAATACACATTTTGGTCATTTGCAGGACACATGTTATAAACTGAGCTAATTTCTTTTCAAAAACATCGGTATTCCTTTTTTGAATCAACTTTCTTTCCCCGTGTGAAGGGCATCATCTCCCATTCTCAGCTAGAAGAGTTGTGATAAAAAACTAGTTGACTAGCTCAAAGTAGCCTAATGTGAAATACTTTGTTCTTCATGCTTCTGTTGAGCATGCATATTTTGTGAATATGCTTGTTTGATAGAAATGGAGATGTTCATTTAAATCAACCTAAAGCAAATATTTCTGATGTTTTCCCATTTCTGCATTTTAGAAACCACATTTTTCTCATAGTTCTTGACTCTGATGCCATTTGGCAAAAAAAAAGATTTTACTGAATAATAAAATGTGAAATATCTAGAGTAAAAAAAAATTAATTTACTATTTTTCAACTGAGAAAAAACAGACTTTTCTGTTACATTATGTAAGGCAGGAGTGGCCAACCCGCAGCACAGGTGCAACACTGTGGAATGCAAAGTCTTATTGAAAAAATTTAAGATTATAATAAATATTAATTTGTTTACTGTTTTATTGTAAGGTGGTTGTCTCAGACAAAACAAAACATCAAAATTTATTTTAAATACACTTAATTAAATTACAATAGAAAACTATAATGCAGACAACACTTTTTCATTGTTGTGTGCGTTGGTTTTCCAAAGGAAGTGCATTTGTGAGATTCTGGAATTTGAGGAAGCATGCTTTAAAATATCTGGATGAAAACAATGAACTGTCTGGTGAGTGCTTGCTTTTTAAGAATGAAAGGCTTTGAGATTTAGCTTCTCTTACAAGACATTTAAATAATTTAAATTTAAGATTACAAGGAAAAGATTATTTTTTTCAATTCTGATTGATCATATATTTTCTTTAGTGAATACACATCTGCATTATTGTCTCCATTTGGAGGGGAAAAAGAAAAACTAATGCACATCTAAAACAACCCGAATTTGTCAGCATCTTCGAGAACTAATTCTAATGTAGATGACTCAATAAAAAATTTCAGATTGAAAAGCCACATTAAAAAGGTACTGACTGCTAAAAAATTATTTAGAATTAAATTTTTTGGGTTACTCAGTTTTATTTTATGTCTAGCCTAACAGATTAAAACTAAAAAAAAAACTTACCAATAAAATTTAAGTTCATACTTTTGTCTTACTTATCTAATTATTTTTAAATTTCCATTTCTTAAGACATATAAAATGTGTGCTATTTGCATAAAGATTCCATAATAAGCCTATAAGCAACATTTATTCTCCTTTTCATATTCTTTTGTTTGCTGGAAATGTTTCAAGTGGCATGCATCATTTTTTTTATCAGATAGTGGCACTCTTCCCAAAAAGGTTGGCTACCCCTGATGCAAGGAATCTAACACAAAACGTTTATATATAAAATCTTTGAAAGATTGTATGCTATTAAAAAAGTTTATGGTGTTACATTAATTAATTATGATTATTTTATACCCTCCCCCACCCCAAATTTAAGATTTTTTAAACTAAATTTGGCAGCAAGACATTGTTTCCTCTTTATTCCTCATTGTCACTTATATTTAATTCAGAACTCTCAACTGGCCTAATTCCATCAACAAATTTGATTTCTGGTCGAATTTGATCTGTTTTTATAACATTATAATTTTAACAACACTGTGTGAAGTAATTTAAGTATAATTTAAGAGTTGTTCCCACAGTGAAAATTTTCTCTTCTGAATCACAATGACAAGTCACGTAAAAAAAAGCAAAAATTCACTAGAAGAAATGAAAAAAGCTTTCTTTAAAATGTGCTCTGAGGTGCTGAGCATAATATTATTCAAAGTTTAAAAGAATTAACTCAGTGGCGCAACAGCCTATGAGGGCCAAGGCCTACTGTGCCCAACTCAGTATACGCAATCTTGGGATCTGAGGTGCATGAGCAGATGTTCCAGTCAGGTGGTCAATCTGACGCGAAACTCCCAGCATTAAGTTCCCAAACAAGCTTGGTGCTTAGGGATGAAAAGAGTTATAACACATAATTGTAAATGTGGTATTATAGGAGGCTTAGCTGCACTACATTTTAAAATCTGGAAGAAAGAGAGCAACCCTCAACATATATCCTCCTCCCAAGAAAAGCTATTACCACAATTGTTTTGATAGCAAACATCTTACTTCAAATTTGCACAGTGATTAAGTTATATTTATAGCAACTTGATTTTTACATAAAGATACTTCCCACATATCTAATATTGAAACTTCTTTTGGTGAGCAGACAAAATACAGTACATTTAAAGAATTTATATATATATATATAGTTTTATTAAAGAAAATACTGAAACAAGGTTGATACAGAAAAAAATTCATATGAAATATCAATATCAATATACATATAGTGTATAACAACAAGGAGAAAAAAAAAAACTTGTATAGTCATGACAATATAAAAATTGACTTCTGAATATAAAATTCAAACACAAAATCTACAATAAAAAATTTGATATAAACTATATACTAAATTAACTCATTTTTGTTAAATTTTTCAGAAACATGTCAAATAGAAAAATCCCCAAATTTAACTTTTAGAATTTTATTATTACACATATTTTCTTTAAATATTCATCTTAGTTTTGAATTGGTATATTTAACAGATACTGATTTTTAAAAGTATATTTTTACAATAAAAAAAGAAAAAAACTAAAAGGAAAATATAATTTTAATTTTTAATTAAATTATGGAGTATTTATCACTTTTTCATAATAATTCTATCCAAATCATTTTCAAAAGAAAATTATTCTTTATTGCATTTAATTATCCATTTTTAATAGTATAAAGAAAACATTAAAAATAGAATGTTTACAAATAAAAATGTAATGTTTATACAATTCAGCTTTAATAGATTGATGTAGAAAAATTGCTTTTACAAAAAAATCAAAAATGTAAACATTTATGGATTAATTATTAATATATTACTTTGAAGTAACATGAAGATTACTGACAGCAAATTTCATAATTCTGAATCCTAGTCAAGTGATAAGGACGATATTTGAATTGCTGCAACATTCTCCAAACTTCTACATCTTTCCAACGTGTGAGAACACTTCAACAGATTTAACATACATCAACCCTACTACACTGATTTTTATTGGTAACAGGGCTTGAGAAAATTAACAATGTTCATGAGCTTCTGATAGACCACTTGTGTGTGGTTACTGTGGCTACCAATCATTCATGGAATACAATTTTGCTGTATTTATTTTTGAAAAATTAATTATATTATAACAAATATTAAATAACTTAGAACTATTTTAAACTAGAAGGATTTCTTACAATTTAAACACTTATTTAAAAAATCCAGAACCTCCATAATTAAAATACTGGCCATGCTAAAATATTAAAATGTGCAACAAATCTAATGTAGTTTTGATTGTTTAGAATCTTGAATACCTTCAGAAGATTTTACAATAAAATCAGTTATGCACAAATAAAAACTAAGTATTTTGATGATTTATATTATAAACTCAAAATCATCTTATTTCCATGATAATCTGCCTAAAAAAATCATAAGTAAACAAAAACATTTAAAACATAAATAGCATAGAATTACAATGAGTTTTTTAATTGGCACAAAAATAAAATAGGAATATTTAAAAACTTATTAGATGTATAAGTAAAAAATGAGTATATATTTTAACAATATAAATAAATAATGCATACTAGGTGGTTTGAAATTTTAAAAAATGCCCTTTTAATTCCTCTAACTAGGAAAAATACTTTAAGTAAAACTAATAGATTCATTTTAATAAAATGCATTGGGGAAAAAAAGAATTCCTTGATTTCCTGCTCCCCCCTCCCTAAATTAAAACCTTACCATTTATGAATAGCATTACCCAAACTTTTAAGCTTCAAAAATCATACCAAATAAAAAAGCACCAAAATAATACCTACCAAATACAAAAACATACTCATTTAAGTAGAACAAAATTGTGCTAAAAATTAAAGATATTTGTTTAAAAGTTGTTCTGTGTGCAGTTATGCAAAAAAAAAAAAAAGGAATGAGGAAAAACACCTTGTAGTTACAAATATTATAAATGCAAATTTAAGTACCAATTTCTATTCACTATTAACATAATATAATCATATCAAATAACCTCAAAACAGGTAGTTCAAATGCACTGGCCATGGTAAATCCTTCAAAGGCACTGTGGGAATATGGTTCATAATCTAATAAAAAAACAATTATATTATTAGAAGGAAAACGTTTAGACACTTAAAAAAATTCTCACTTCAAAAAAGAAATTCATTGATAAGTAAAGGGTATGTTCTATGCAGAATGTAGAATTAAATTAATATCTAATGACATAATAAAGACATTTATACTTAGAATTACAAAACCTGATCATTTCAAGAAATACTTTTACCAAGACATTTTATGCCAAATTTTAAAGCCATTCTTATAAATTCTGTAAGCCCTTTTTAGCCAATTTAAAAAAGATTTCAAGATTTTTAGTTATTCTTAAAAATGCATTTCTTAAATAATAAAAATTTGGTACTTATGTATTACACCCATCAACCAATTTTGTAAAACCAAAAAACACAGTCAAATGCTCTGAAATGTAGCTAATAGTGAAAGTTCGTTCTCATGCACATTCAAACACAACAATACTTGTTTGAATGTGCCCCAATTTCTGTTTCTGTGCATATTCAGATACAGTATTCTTAATTGTGCATGCTTGGAAATAACACTTATAATTTGTAATTTTATTCTTTTATTTTGCTGGGAAAAACTATAACAAATTTGGGGACTATTTTCTACAGAAGAGAATGCAATAAGTATTTTGATGTAATACTAACAAATTTATTTAGTTTCACAAAACAAAAAATGTTATGCTTTTATACGATTCACACCTATACAAACTTATATGGCTGAGTCGACACAAAATTAAAGGAATTTCGAATGCCATTATGAAGTTTTGGAGAATAATAAATTATGACATTGTGTTATTATATCTGGAAAATGTAGTTATACCTTTTGTTTATTTGCAATGTATGTGTATGTTTAATGTTATTTAATTCTTCTTAATCTCTGCTAAGTTATTTGTTGATGTGCTGATACACAAGTACAGGAGATTTTGTTTTTACTAATGTGCGGAAGCGATAAAAGCAATTGATGAAATTAGTTGATGGTGTATTACAAAAGTACCGAAAACTTTAGTTCAAATAAAGTAATTTCTTTACTTAAAGATTTTTCATACTCAAGAATCATTATATAAGATACTTTGATCTAGTGTGTAATTCAATGATAAAGCATCATTATGAACTGAAAAAACTATTTTAGTACATTTTTAGTCATTATTATTTCAATTGTTTAATGTCCTTTTATTTGTCTTTTTAATAATCTTTTTTTCAGATCATTTCCCATTTAAGTATTAAAATGCAAGATCTTTTTAAAAACAAATATGAACTAAATAATTTTATGCAAACCATTTCTCAGCAGAATACATAATTACAGTTCTTTAATTACTTGCTTAAAAATAAGAATTTAAGAAAAATCATTATATTAGAATGAGATATTGTATTTAAAAGTTATTTTAAAAATATTTACATGTGACAAATTAACCTTTTAAACGCCGCACTATGATTGAAAGGTAACATAAACTAAATTTTGATAAAAATCAAATTAAAATTGAAACATAAAACCTATAAAAGAAAAAAAATTTTTTTTTAAAGATTTTTAGCATGTTTCAAAAATGGAACATTAGCAGGTGCCATTTTGTTTTTTCACATGTTTCTTAAGAGTACGACCAATAACATTTTAATTCAAAAATCAGTTATTATATACATTTTTAAGAAGTAGTATCTTACCAGAGGTGTCATTAAACATTTCCCAACAGGGTTTCATCATTCATGGGGGTGAATGATGAAACCCCGTTGAATCCCCCCCTGACAAACAATTGTAATGGGCCTTAAAAATCTTAAAATTAAAATGGGGGAAAAGAACTAAAAGTTTGCATGTGAAAGAAAAAAACTATCATTTTTTTCCCCTGCAGAGTTTTTTAAATGTACCCCGATGGCAGGGGGGGGGGGAGGTTCCCCGATGGGTGTCCCCTGTTGGCGCCACATCTGAGAAGTAAACTTTTAAATAAAACAGAAAATAAAACAAATTAAGTTGAAAATATAATTTATAAACAGGAATTTATACATTTCAGAAAATTAATATCACTTATTACAAACTATAAAGGAAAACATCAGTAGGACCCAAAGAAATAAACAAATAACCTTCATATCAAAATTCTCAAAGCTAATAGTATAATTAGGCAAAGAAAAAAAAACTAGAAAAATACAGATTTACCAAAATTCTTTAAAATGAGAAATAAAGACAAAATATATTATTGTTTTTTTCAAAAATGTGTTCTTTTATGTCCTAAACTATTTATTCTCCATATATAGCTAGGAAAACATTTCTGAAGCAATCTTTTTTCGCACTCGAGGCATTTTTTTGTTGTGCTGTTCTGATAGAGACATGAGATATTTCATCATCCTATATGCTTGCAGAAATTTTGATTTTGCTACAAATATCTACTGGTAGAAAAGACTGAAAAATATCTTCATTGATAACTTCATCGTTAGTCAAACACCCACTTTCTTCTAGTGGAAACTGACAAATATCAATAGGTTCTTCATCATCTGATAGTGTATAAAAATGTTCCAAAGCCTCTTCTACAGTCCAGAATGGCTTTGAATGCGACATCATATCAGCATAATGGATATTCACTAACTGACGAAACACAAAACAATATAAGACCTTATTACGTGACTTTCCTCTCCAAATAAGACATACGCTACATCTAACTATCAACAAACACACGTGGTAGTTTTGCTGCAGCTGAGAAATTCACTTGAGATTGTCCAGAAACGGTTGAAAGGGGGGGGGGGAGTTGAGAGAGGGAGCCGAAACGAAAGTCAAGTCATAAATATTTTCTTCCGACACATACTATAAGTTTTTAGCGTTCAGAAATCTTTTCCCACTCTTCTGTGAACTGTAAGCATAATAACTGCATTGTGTGAAAAAGTATACCTTTACATGCCAATGTTCCATTTTTGGAACATTGAAATTTCAAAAACGATAGTAAAAAAAATAACTATTTTTAATGATATCTTGCAGTCTATAGTTAAAATGATCATTTTTAATTACTTTTACCAAATAATAAAAATATTTTTTAAATTTTGAATTTTATATGAAATTTTGAATTTTGCCCGATCAAAAGTAGAAAAAAATGCATATTTTAGAATTTTTCTCAGAGAGACTATTTACTTTAGCAGCAGTACTTTAATTTCAAAAAATTAATCCATATTTTTTTTTCAAAATAATTTTTACAAACAATGATTAAAATTGAATTTTTGAGAAAATTTCAAATTTGATGTTCCAATATTGGAACATTGGCGTGTAAAAGGTTAATTATACAGTTTTTAACTTTCCTCTCTAAGTTACTTCCATAACATATAAATAAAGCATATACAGGATATAATATATAATTACTTAAAATACAAAATGTATAATCATTAAATAATGCATTAGTAAGTAATATTAAGAACAACAAGATGGATAATTTTTTCAAACAAATAATTTCATATTTTATCACAATTCCTAATAGAATTTAATATACAGATGATACTGGAATATAAACAATAACTGAGAAATTTTTAAACTGAATTAGCAAAAGAATGTCATTTCACTAATTATGTGAAAGAAAAATTGTAAACATTATACTCTATAAATATTTTAATAGAGTTCAATACATGTTAAATATTCACACTTTTTACCAATTTTGAAAAATATAAATTTTAAATGGTTAAAAATACATTTCTTATATATAATTTGATGCAGGAGATTTCATAAATTACATTGCTTACTTATTAATAATGTGAACTCTAGATACTTGTTTTAATAAAAGTAAACAATTCCTTCTATAAACTAATTATAATTAATCTATTTAATTATATTAAATTTATTTAGTACTAAAAAGTCAACATGAAAAGGGCTTATAAAGAAAATATTTTAGTTCAGGCTTTTGGGAAATATAAAATAAAGAGAGGAATTTTAAAAATTAAAATATAATATTTCAAGACAAAATATTTTGAAGGATCCAAAATAACTTTTACAACTTACATTTAAAATGTAGAAACAAACTAACAAAAATATTTTTAATTGTAAAATTTTCATTAATTAACAGCTTATGTGCATTGGTTTTTTACAATGTTTTGCATACATTAATTATCCATTGACAATTGTGTCGACTCGATTTCGATGAAACTTTCGATTTTTCGATGATATTTCAAGACAAAATATCATTTTGAAGAATCCAAAATAACTTTTACAACTTACATTTAAAATGTAGAAACAAACTAACAAAAATATTTTTAATTGTAAATTTTTCATTAATTAACAGCTTATGTGCATTTTTTTTACAATATTTTGCATACATTAATTATCCATTGACAATTGTGTCGATTCAATTTCGATGAAACTTTTAATAATTACTACCATTTCCCCGAAAATTGTAAATTTTTACAGAAAGACATTAAAAAATAGAATTAAAACTCATGCATTTTGATTTTGTTTTAATAATTATGCAGGGATTCTTATATATATTTTAAACAGAATTTTTCAGTCCAAAATTTTACAAAATAAGAATATTTAATAATATTCAAGCAATTGATTACACAGTTTTTAGAGATATAAATAATAAAATAAAACATCAAACAAAGTTTTCAAAGTTTATGTAATAAATATTAGAAAGATGCAAAGAAAAAGTTCCAATACTTACTATCACTGATTTTCATCATATGGCACAATCAGCAATATTTCTTATTTGTTTTCGATTAGTCTTTACTCCAATGGTTTCCACATGGAAACCAATGTTTTGGAGTTGTTCTATAGGAAGCATTTTTCGTCCATCAAATACAAAGGCAGGTTTGTACATGCTATCATATATTCTTTTGTAATCTAGTTCCTTAAAATTAAAGAAAAATACATGAATACATAACATTTAATACTTTAAAAAAATAGTTTCAAAATTAAAGAATATATATGTAAGAACTTTTCATTTCAGATTTAAAGTACATTAAATATTAAAAAAGAACAGTAAAAGTATTCATTCAACTGATATGCAAGTATATTGTCACACAGAAGGAACTGTCTGCTTGCCAAATTTAAGGCCAATTATGATGTACGCTTCCCCTCCAGTATGAGTGAGTTATAATAACATTGCACTAAAGAGCAACACGAGGGCTATTAGGGATGGATCTTGAAATTTTAAACCTCAATCAAGTGTTAAGACAAAAAAAAAAAAAAAAAACGAGATGGCACCTCCATTCTGCAATGAAAATATTGGAAAAGTGGTGCAGAGAGAACCAAATGATTGTGAACACCAAAAAAACTGTATACTACCTTTTTACACAGTCAACTAAGAAACACCCAACATCCATCAAATATATGAACCTTGACCTCATTAGGGAAGATTATTTTAGTTATTTTGGTGCCGCTTTTGACAACAGGCTTTCTTGAAAGGGACATGCAGGGGAAAATGCGGGGGGGGGGGAGACAAACTTAACCTCCTCAAAAGATTGGCTGGGGTCACGTGGAGATCATCTCCTGATGTTCTTGCCACCACGTACAAGTCCTACATAAGACCTGTGCTAGACAATTGTGGAGAACTCTTGGCCACAGCATCTAAAAGCTGCGGTGATATAATACAGGATTCAAAATAAAGCCCTCAGACTTATTACCTCTGCTGCCTCTTCCATTCCTATTAATGACCTTGAAATCATCAAATATTGAGCCCCTGAGGGTTAGGAGAGAAAAGCAATTACTCAAGCAATTTAAAAATGCATGAGACTGCCACTCTTGCACTGGCAAAATATATTCCCCCTCCAAGACGACTTAAATCGCACAATTCTTTCTATTCAAGATCTAAGGACCTACTGAATAAGTACAATATAAACATGAATATCCCTTGACAGCCTCTTAGTTTTTCTCCCACCTTCAGCCTTCCAACTTTAAATTTATCAATTTTCCGGAGAAAAAGAGTGATGCCCTTCCAGCTGTCCTTTGTGCTAATGCTCTTGAAACTATTACGACTTTATACCCAAAGGATATGTGGCTCCACGTTTATACTGATGGTTCTGCACACGATGATGGCTCAGCTGGGGCTGGTTTCTACTGTTAAAACCTTTTTGAAGGTACTTTAGCAGCAGGCTTCAGCACTACAAACTTTTACGGAGAGATAGAAGCTGTGAGACAAGCAATATGCCATTTGATCAATCAATCTACTTCCTACAGACGAGTTATTTTCCTTGCGGATTCTCAGTCTGCAATCTTCACTTTCTGCTCCTTATGTAATAGTGACTCAATTGAAGTGCAGGAGGTAAAAAAAAATCATGAACTCAACAGGGCTGACTGGACTATTGTCTTTCAATGGATTCCTAGCCATTGTGGCATCCCAGGCAACGAAAAGGCGGACTCTCTGGCAAAGAATGCCTTCCAACAGCCTTCTGGTGGCTTGTCATGCACTTTTTTCAAATATCTCCAGATCCATGGGAAAATACATTCATCGAATTCAAGAGGATGATGCTAGGGGAAAGATCTGGGAGACCCTGCTCCATAGTCCAGTCCCAATGAGTCTTTATAGACAGGTTTTCTTTGTTGTTTTTAGAACTTTGACTGGTCATAACTTTCTTCAGCAGCACCTACACCGAATTGGCATGAATGGCACTTCAGACTGCCCTCTGTGTCTTGGGGCAGAGGCTATGAATTTTATTCACCCAACAGTTTGTACTTTCCTGGCCAACACAGATTTTAACTCTTTCCTCTGACAACTTTACTGCAAAGGCTGGTTTATATAGGGCTGCTCTCAAGAAGATGGCCTATATAGCCTGTTCCTAGATGTAATAAAAACAAATATCGTTGGACTGCCCTACTATATCATCAGAATTCCTTGCAGCAGATGATGATAATGCTTATACAACCCCAATTATATGGCAAACAAAGACATTTTGAAGTTCGTTCAAAGCTCCAAAAATATCATTGATGCAGATTCAGATGACAAAGCAGCTCATGTTCCCACATCATCTGAAATGAGGAACACCATGAAAAATATGCACAGTTGTTTAGACCCACATTCCAATAGAGAAATGAATAACAAAATGGACAATATCGAACAATTTGATGCTAAAAACAATTCTAAGAAAAATATCAGATTATTTTCCAAAAACTCAACAGATGTGTTTTGTTTTACAAAATATTTGAAAATTCTGTATTAATTTTTTTTAAAGTTCTTCTGAATGTTTTCGTTTCATTGATTTTTTTTTAAATACATGCGTATATACATATCTAAGTACATAAAATGTACTCTAATACTTTTAATTTTTGCAAATATCTGGGTTTTTTTGTTTATTTTTTTGAAATATCCTTTAACACAAAATTGTTTTAAAACAAAAAAAAGTATTTCAGTCCTCCCAGTTTCAAGTTAACCAATTTTCACTGTATTTCCTCCTTTAGGAAATAATTTTTAAAAAAAACAATATAAAGAAAATTATTAATAATCAAATTTTACATCTATAAGAAGAAAAAAAAACTATTTAAATACAATATTTTTTTTCAAGAAAAAAATTTTAAAAAAATACACACAGTTGAATCTTACCAAGAATTCATCCCATTCTGTACAGACTACAATGGCATGAGTATTCTGAGCAGCTGAATATGGACTTGAAAATGTTATTACTTGTTCTTCTACTGAAAGAAAAATTAGCAAAAATTTAATTTTATACATAAAAATGCAAAATTTTATTTCAAAAATTATTTTATAATTTCAAATTAGTGAATATTTTATAAAGAAAACTTTTCTTATAATATGGATTCCTAATGTTTTTTTTTGTTGTTAATAAATAAAACTTAAATGAATATTAATTCTTTTTGTAATTAGAAGTTTAAATCTCTTATGGAGAATAGGTTACCCAAATAATTAATGTAAATTTAAAGATTAAATTTTTACAAACAATTTATTCTTTAAGAATAAAGGGGACACACATATATAAGTACACTTGTGTGAATAATAAATCCTTTTTACTAAAATCAATCAATTTACTGCTTCTGATATAAATTAGAATGAAGTCAAAAGTTATTAAAAATCTCAAGCTTCAAAAAAAGTTTGAAAAAATACAAAACAGAACAAACAAACCTTTATATGAATCTTCAATGCCTTCTGAATATGTAAGATCCCTGGGAAGAAAAAATTTAAATGTATCCTTTGATAAATTATAAGAAATAAAAATAAATATTAAATAAAACTTCTTTTGAATCATTAATTTGAAGACAGATGCTTATAAGGAGGGAATAATTTGATTAAGCTTCCTAAAAAGTGCAAAAACATTGAATTTTTCTTAATGTGTGTGTGTTTTTTTTCCATAATTTTATATAAAGAATTAAATAAGCATAGGTAATAGAAAATTATATCAAGCTGTAAAATTGGGTTAAAAATATTTTTAAAAAAAAGAATTTTACATTGAAAGATTTGTTTTTAACTAATGTGGCTAAATATAAAAAAACTTTAATCACAACTTAAGTATATAAGACAGTTTTCTTTTATATACAGTCTATGTTAATGAATCAATATGAAATTTTTTAAAATTACTAATGCTTTTTTTTATTATATGTATTTCTTTACTCATAGTCATAGCTTTTAAGTTCAATTATTTAATACCTCCTTAGCAGATCTAATGTAGCTTTAATAAGAATAAAAATTTTACATGTGGCAGATGTTTTCTCAAATTCATAAATTGACACTTAATTACAAATCTATTTAATGTGTTTCTTTCTTGACTATGAAATAGAGATTTCATTGTTTACCTACGATCACTAAGCCTACTAAACACAATGGTAAAAAAAATATGAAATGATGTGCAGAAAGCTTAAACGGATAACCTTACAATGAAACTTTTGGATGCTTGTTATGAATTTTTAAATTTTTTGATAAAATATAACTATGAATACATTTTTACTTTTTATTAAACTGGACCATTAATGTGATGTAACAAATGACGGAAGGCTTTGGGTAAGATAATAAACATAGTTTAAAAGTTGAAAATTTTATTAATGTGCCCTCTTCCACAGTGAATAGTACCAATTTGTAATAGTAAAAGTTTGGAAATAATCAAATGCAACAAATGAACTGTGAGTGAAAATCAACATGACAAATATGGATCCCAGACATATGGAATGACTAGCTCAGCTAGTGTTAATGCTCCCAAAGAAATTCAACTAATTTTCCAGCTTTCGAAAATGATAATTGTATGAATGCTACAATACTTCCATTTAACACTTATAAGAATAGAAATAGGTTTAACTAAAAGTTGTAACTATAGTGGGCAATTAAAGAGAAAATCAATCTTTTCAAGATCACCAAAACTTTATTCTGATATTTTTTTTAATAACAATTGAATGTATTTTTTAACAACAGAGCATCACCATTCACAAATAATGAAATAGTTATAACCACAAGTACTACTCAGAGAAAAAGAAATAGTTGCACATTTTTAATAACTAGTGATTCCACTAATTGGCACAAAACTAATCAAGAATTGCTTCAAGCATATAGTGCATGACCTAATACATCTTCTTAAGAAAGAATTGTAGATAGAATTACATGAAATATGAATGGAATGCATTAGGCATTTTCCCACTAGATTAACCATTAAAAAAAGTGAGGGAGGAAAACCCAAGATGTGTAAAAGATTATTGTTAAAGGACTATTAAGCAATGAGGTGGATAATGTGGTCTGGAGAAATTAGATTCCACTTATATTTCAATGACAGTTAATCTAATCTAGTTTACAGCATTTGTCACCAAAATAGGATACATGTACTTGAGGTTCTCTTATTGGTCATTAAGGCTGGCACTTACGGAGCTCAACCTCATAAACACACCAGCTTCAAAGTGTATGAGAACAAAGACAAATAAGAAGCAAAATACTCCTCTTCTTCTCTGGAGAGAAGATATCTCTGAATAATCCATAATACCTCACATGAAATTCTAATTTAAAATGTTAATTTGAAATTTAGTTAAAATTTATGTACATAATTTAAAATAAATTATAAATAATTTGATTTTCCAGTACATTTACTCATGAAAATATGCAATGGGGAGGGTGGTGCAGTTTATAATCATTTTCATTGAAGGAATATGCGATATTAAAAGTCTGCTCATACATTAATGCAGAGAGCTTATGAAGCTTTTTAACTTAAATGTATTTAAAAAGCCTAGTAGAAAGGAGAATAATATTCGGCAAAAGAGATGGAGCTGTATTTTTAGTTGAAATGTCGAAACACATGAAATTTGTGAAATATTTAACTATGACAATGAAGTGTTATCCTAGATTCTAATTTTGAAGAACCAAAGGCAATTTTGTATTGACAATTTCAAGATAATTATACTTTTCATTAAACAAAAATTGGGCTGATGAATATGAGGCAAAATTTCAACATCTTGCATGATCTGCAAAAACAAAATTTCATTGTCACTGGAAAAATTTAGTACTAAAAAGTATGGTGGGGAAAAAAAACACCCACCAAATTTAGCTTGATTGTAGGACCAATAAAATATAGAGTGGACTAAAAATGTTAAAGATATGGTCTTAAATCACACTGATAGCATGCCTAAGAAAATTAAATCCATTATTAAAACAGACGGTGATATAACAGAATATTAATAAACAAAAAAGATCTTCCATATATTTTTAAATTTAATGTGCTTATGATAACACATAATAGAAGTTACAGAAAATTGTATGAATATATAATAAAAACAAAAATAATTGATAAGTTATTATAAACCTGAAAGAGTTTTTTTCAAATTATTCACATTATGTTACAGGTTTGATTACAATAAAAGTCCATTTATTTACTATGTGTGATATTTCTAAGGTAAACTGTATTTGGAACTATAAATAAATTTCTAATTAAGAACCCACTCAAAAAGTACAATCTATAATTTAATTAAAAATCTACCAAAAAAAAGTAAAAATCAATTTAAAAATGGATTTACATTATCATTTGGTGCTCTTGAACTTTTGGATCATAAATGTGTAAATTTGCTCCTTCCTCCAAAAGATGTTTACAAACATATATAGCTGGAGATTCCCTAAAAACATTTAAAATTTAAAGCAATGATAAAAAATAAAAGAAAGAAGGGATATATAGTTATGATGATAAATATAACAGGCAAAATTTACCTGGTATCACCAGTATTCTTTTTAAAGGCAAAACCAAAAATGGCAATGTTTTTCCCAGACACAGTATTAAACATGTTCTCTGTAATTCTTCGAGCAAATCTTGTCCTTTGAAAATTATTCATCTCAATTACCTAAAAATATAGTTATATAAAAATAACTTACAATTAAAAAAAATTATGTTAACATACTTATGAAATATAAGTGACTTCTGTAAAATAAGTATGTAATTAGTAATGTTAAAAACAATTTCCATTTTCTATGCAAAACAAACACATTTTTATAGTCACAATTAAACCCTTCTCTCAGAAAATTTAACATCCCAAACCACGAAATATCTGATAGTAAACTTACCTGGTACCAAAATGCAGCAACAGCAGGTAAATTAAGACATTCTGATAAATAAACAATATTTAAGACATCCTTCTGAAAACAGCTACCACCAAAACCTGAGAAATATTAGAAGGAAATGTCACAGCATTATTAATTATTACAAAAAAAAAAGGAAATAATTTAAAATTAGAATTATATGCAATGATATATTATTCATTAACTTAATTCAGTGACACAACAGCCCATGAGGGTCAAGGCCTACTGTGCCCATATCAGTATATGTGACCTTGCGCCCTGAGGTGCATGAGCAGCTATTCCAGTCAGGTGGTCAGTCTAACGTGAAACTCCCAGTGTTATGCTCAAAATCAAACTTGGAACTCATTTATCAACCCACTGAAAGGATGAAAGGCTGAGTCGACTCTGCCTAGCCTAGGGTTTGAATTTCGGACCTGTGGTGTGGAAGTGTGATGCACTACCACTCAGTCACTAAGCTTATATTATTCATTATATTTGGCAAAAAGAGCATTGAAATTGAAGCAAATAATAGCATGCTAACAAGCATTACAGTTAGTTCAAAACCTAACATGAATTTTAAAAAATTAGGTATAACTTTATTCATTTATTATAACTGAAAAAACTTTCTGTATTTTACAATTATTTACAACTTTAAATAACAAAATACTAATATATGTTACAAAATTATAAGTAATTTTTTCATCAATAAAAACAAATTTTTAACTAAATCTATATATTATTAATTCATATTTCTTCGAAATTGGTAGTGAGAGTCACCACTGAAATGGCTCTCCCATTTCCGGACTTGCTGTGTCTGTAAAAACTGAGTTGCTACTATGCAGCCCATTAAAAACATTTCTTTGAAAATAATACATAAAACTAAGCAATTAAAATGCATTCAAAATGCAACACAGACACTCTTTATTTCATACAAATATAGAACAAAAACTATATATTGTTATTAAAGTAAATACTAAACTAATACTGAAAACATTCTCCATAATTTCATTTTACAAAAGCATACAAAAGAACAAAAAACTTGAATGCTACAAAATTTTCAAATGAGAATTTGTTTTCCAAATCTTTGTGATGAAAATAATTATCTTTAATAATGAATTTTTCAAACCATTTGTATCATTTATGTAAATAATCTCCATGATTTATTTTACTATCATTTGACTTATCCACCCTTTGAGTAAGTGAGTTATACATTAACACCGCACAACATTCAGCAACTCAAGGACTATTGGCATTGGATTTTGTAATTTTGAGCCTTGATCAATTGATGAGAATGACACCTGAACTGGCACCCCTCTCCTAGCTTCCGCACCAATTGGAGAACATTGAGCAATTGGAGATTTAACATGCATAATATTCCCTTTTCCCCCCATAAAACAGAAAAATCAAATTAGCACTTAAAATACATTACCAACACTTGCAGTCAAAAATTTAGGTCCAATTCTACTATCAGTTCCTATTCCATGAGCTACTTCACTAACATCAGCACCAGTTGCTTCACATATTGCTGATATTGAATTTATAGCAGATATTCTTTGGGCTAGGAAAGCATTGGCAGCCTGAAAATAAATTTTGATACTTATAAGATTGTGACTTATACAATTCTGATTACTCATGTTAATTTTATGATTCTCTGATTACTTATGAAAACAATTTATGGTTGGATGATTAATTTGTATAGCTGCTGTTACAGCATTTTATGTGATATAATGAGAAAAAAACATTTTAGGCAACCAAGTTCATAATCAAGAAATTAAAAGAAAAAAATTGCACTTAACACTGTTCAATACACTATTTTTTTTTCTTATCCCCATACAATTTTGAAGATCAAAGTTCCAACTCAAATCTTTTTGAAATATTGATTCAACATTTTGAAGGATACAGTTTTTTTAAATTAAGTTTGAATTTTCAGATGTTTTATCCTTCAAAATTAAGGTTCTACCTGAATTTTGGCCCACAAATGCCTTTTATTAAAGAAACAAGTACCGTATTTTCCTGTATATAATCCGCAAAGCCGTTTTTTTCGAGTGCGAAAATAAAAAACGTTGCATAATCCACAGTGCCGTATAATCTAAGGCAAGTTTTTCGGCGAATAATCCAAAATATTATACTGCCGATAATACAGTGTCATATAAAAAAATATACAATATGATTAAAATTATAAGTAATAAACTATACAGACAAAAAATATTTTTGCAAATTCTTTTTATCAGACATTTATTGTTACCATAATTTCTAAACATTCGATTTTAATATCTGTAAATTCTGAAGTCTAAAGGCTGTAATTTCTTTGTCAGTCCTGCAAGTATTAGTTGCAGATGCGGACTTCAGGGCATTGTTAACATTCTCTCTGGATGTGTTTCATCAAGTCCATAATTAAAAAGCTTTGGGTCACATTTTCAAAATTAGCCTTTTTATTTTCCTTTTCCATAATTGAATATTTGATTCATCAATGTTAAAAACAATCTTGCAGTGTCCCAATTTCCTACTTTTCTATAACGTTTATTTCAAAATTAGCCACGTAATTTATACGCTTCTGCTTCAAACATGACGATACATGAACTTGAATATTTGCATGACCAAACAGCTCAGGTCAAGACAAAATGCGAAATGATGCCAGCGACTAGCAACTGTAATATTTTTGCAAGGAATCGAATTCGTTTTTGAACCCAATTTGACAAAACTGATTGTAACTGATATACGTCGTCCGAGTCGAAAAAGCTTCAGCACCATCTGTTATTTATTTTATAAAACATAAAAGCTTTGGGATCACATTTTTCAAAATTAGCCTTTTTATTTTCTTTTCCATAATTGAATATTTGATTCATCAATGTTAAACAATCTTGCAGTGTCCCAATTTCCTACTTTTCTATAACGTTTTATTTCAAATTAGCCACGTTAATTTATACGCTATCGCTTCAAAACATGACGATACATGAACTTGAATATTATTTTGCATGACCAAAACAGCTCAGGTCAAGACAAAATGCGAATGATGCCAGCGACTAGCAACTGTAATATTTTTTGCAAGGAATCGAATTCGTTTTTGAACCCAATTTGACAAAAACTGATTGTAAACTGATATAACGGTCGTACCGAGTCGAAAAAGCTTTCAGCACCATCTGTTATTTATTTTATAAAACATAAATGCTACTGTAATTTCAAAAACTTTATTGCACTCGTTTCTGATGGAGAGAATGTTTTGTATCATATTATCCGCAGTGGTTTGATTTGAAAGTTTTTTTTAACACATAATCTGCAGATTATATACAGGAAAATACGTAAGTGAAAAAACATTGTGTTCCCCAATAGAAAATTTTTAAGAGCTAAGTGGGATTTTTGTTCCAGGATAATTATAACATCAAAATACATGGTCCTAACAACTCTGAAATATAAAACTTTAGTTCCGTAAAGTTATTTCAACTTTTTCTCGAACTATAAAAAACTTTCTAACATTTTTATTGTATGATAGATATCAATATAGAAGATTATGACATTTCAGAAAACAGATTTCTGAAACTGCTTTAACGACCCTCACTCTCCCAAAACATACAGAGATAATCATTAAATTCTTCAATCATTAAATGAAAGTAGAATTCTATCAATTCTGATAAGTAGGAATTTTTGTATCAATATTATTAATCTTAAATCTTTGTTTTTGTAATTTTTATAATGTTACAAATATTAATCCTCAAGTAATTTTAAATAGAAGGAATAAAATTGATATATATATATATATATTCTTTAGTTTTTATGAAATGGTAGTTCTAAATTAAAGAAATTGCTTCTTTTATGGCAATGGTGATACACGCCCCTAAAATTAATTTCTGGGTAAGCCAGTGGTCACAGTATGTCAGTAATTTAACCAAAAATTGAATGAGTCCCATGCTTCCACACCTTATTCACGCAATAAAGCTCAATGCCCCCCCCCCCCAATTCTGCACATGAAAGGACACTGATCTGACAACATAGCAGTCAAGAAACGAAAATGAGGGAAGTGTAGTCAGCCATTACCATAGATGAATATCAAAAATATTTTGAACAATACAATCAACAATTAGACAAATAGTTTGAGTATTATAGATACTTTGAAAGTGATTACGTTGTTTTGTAAAAAAAATTGAAATACATAAAATGTAAAGAAAATCCAGATTTTTTTTCAAGATACCACCTTAATAAAATTATTTTTGAGATCAGTACAATGAGTTCCTTTGTACTATGAAAAATAAACATAACAAATTAAAGTAAAACTACTGAACCTGTTGAAAATTCAGTCAAGCGAAGAAAATAATTTACAGAACAAGTATTAATTTTAAGATAACATTGACACAGAAGTAATTTTGAATAAAAACTCAGAAGCAAAAACGCATAGTATCCTTCAAATTTACATATATTTTGAACAATAAATAATTTTATAAACTTCAGTGTAATGCAGTCAAATTTTTCTACCCATTTTAATTTTAAAATACAATTAACAATCTTACCAGTTTTGTAAGTTCAGAAGACCAAGTATTCATTGTTAAAATTTTTGCTCTGGTATCCATCTCTTATAGATACTGCATAGAGCTTGTACTGCTCTGCAGCCTTCTTCTGTTTGATCTCCTCCAATGAGAATACGATCTGGATATAGCAGATCATTAATAGCAGATCCCTCAGCTAAAATTCTGGGTTGGAAAGCACCTAAAAAGTATATTAACAGACATAAATCAGACACAAACATTTATAAAGTCTTCATTCATATTAAATAACTTTATTAGAAAATTATATAATATAAGCAATTGTTTTATTCTAAATGAAAAGTTATGCCAAAATTTACATGAAATTTAAATTTTTAAGAAAACTAATTATATCAAAAATTATTAGATACCTTTCAACTAAGATTTAATAAAATATAAAGTTTTCATCAACTCAAGTTTAAAGAAAAAACTGAATGAAATGAATAAAATGCGTTAAATTTTAATTCTAATAAAATAGGTTTTTCAGATAAATAAAAAATCAATATCTCCTTATGTTCTATATAATATATATATAACAAGCAAAATTATAACAGACAATTTTGCAAAAATACCAAGTTTCAAATCTGTCATACATTTATCTTTTGTAGAGAGAATACATATATAAAAAAGTCCATCAAGAAAGAAAAATGAACCCGTTTCATTGTTTTCTGCAATTATATTTATATTATTGTTTTTGATTCAAAATACAAATGATATACTACTTTTCCTCAATATAAGTGATTACAATTTTTTTTAAGATCCCTTTAGAAGAAATCAATATATTGACATTAACAAAACTTTTGTATATGGCTAAAAAATGTTTGATAAATTCTATAATTTTTTGCTCTGAAAAAAAAAACTATTTTTACTGACAAGTCTATCATGCATTATATTGCAATATATTTTGAATCTATTTTTTTATAACAATTGAAGTTTCCAAATAGTTATTCCATCGATATAATTAAATTAATACATATTTTCAAAGGAATTTTCTATACTCATGAAAATTTTTTATCTTTTATGTGTTTGAAAAATAAATTATGGTCTTTACCCTTATTTGTAGAAATTCATACATATATCAAATTAATAACACTTATAAAATCTACATCATCAAATATTGATTTAAAAAATTTCCTTCAACCCCTTCCCGCTCACGTCAAAATCACAGGGTGAAATTTCCCCCTCTACTTCTCGTGCCCGTGATATTTCCAGGCTAGAATGTTCAGAAGTAACACGCTAAAAAAATTAAAACTCTATTTTGCCTGGAATCATGTTTATTTCTTATCAGATGGCAGTATCAGATTGTTAGTAGAATGTTACGAGATAGTTGTTTTATTTTAAACTAGATGTTAGCACAATCAAACATATATATATGCAATATGTTTTCGCAACTTTAGCTCAGTTGAATAGCTCCTTTCTTCGTGAATACACGTGGATTGCATTCTATACATTATGGAGTTATTCAGAAAGTGGAATCAGATTCTACTTTAAGTATAAATGGATCTGCAGGTGATTCTGAAATAACTGGTTGTTTTGAAAGTTCAGTTAGTGAATCTGAGAGCAGTGATGATGGATTTGTACTGTTACCTGTGATGTTGGCCTTTGCATCTCATGCTTTGAAATTTATCTCACAAGAAAGAATTACTAATGCGTTTTTGCATTTGCATTAGTGCAATCAAATTCTCCTTAACGTTTAAAAAACACATTTTTAAAAAGTTTTTCTCCTTTATTGGAAAACCAACATTCAGTCACTATAACTCTAAATGTTGGCTTATCTTAAAAAATTAATTTTTTGTATTTCAAGCTAAAAATTTACCCAAAATATAAAAATAAATACATATATTGAACATACACTTAGTTTAGCATAATTTTCTTGAATAAAAAAAATAGGCACTTATATGACCGTTTTCTTCAAAATTATGCGACAGTTAAGGGTTAAGAAAAACACCTGATGAAATTCATTTATAGCAACTTACTTGAAATGATACACCTGGTTTAGTGTTAGCTCTCAAAATACTGTTGATGCTTTCAGCTGCTCGCACAGGAACAGTGCTCTTTTCCACCACAATTTTATTGCTTTTTGCAATTTCTGCTATTTGCCTACCAGCAGCTTCAATGTATCTTAAATCAGCAGCACGTCCCTAATACAAAAATAGAATTAAAAGTAACAAATATCCATTAAAAGCACACTTCAAAATTTAAGTAACTTTTTTAAATTTATTACATTTTGAGTAGCAAGTATAATTCACTCAGAATACACACATACCTTACCAAATCCAAATGTTTTAGTTGGTGTATTGACAGAAATAAAAATCAGATCAGATTCTCTAATTGAAGTAATAACATCAGTAGTGAAAAATAAATTGCGACCTCTGCATTCCTTAACAACTTCATCAAGACCTGGCTGGAAAAAATAAAATTAAAGATTTTTAGATTGTGGAGAAACATTTTGAAGAGTAATGAAGTTGTTGACAGTTTCACTTATTTAGGTTTGGAAATTAACAACAGAAACGATTGTACTACTGAAATACAAAAGATAATTACTATGGCTAACAGATGTCTTAATGGAATACGAAAATATATGAAATTAAATTTAATCAAAAGAAAAACAAAGATTCTATTATATAAAAGTCTTTTAAGGTCAGTATTAACTTATGCATGTGAAACTTGAGTTCTCATGTATAACTCATGTTCTTATCGTAAGCAGATGAGAACATGATAAGTATCCATGAAAGGAAGATTTTAAGATTTATTTGTAAAAGTGAGAACAGGGGGCATCACAAGTATGCAACTGACATCCCCCCCCCAAGTCCCATTCCTTGCGACCTGCCAAGACCTGTGGGTGTCGCAAACTTCAGAGTTCAGACTGGACATGACTACCTTAGAAAGCACCTTTTCAGATTTGGTTTGGCAGATTCTCCAACATGCTCACTTTGTTCTAATGGAGATATGTTTAGAGACCACCTGGACTTACCCACATAGTATCTGTTAATGCTGCTAACAAATTCTCTTTTTACATGTATGTTTCAGAACTGTATTGGGCTACCCGACATAGACTGATGGCGATCATGCCTAGGTCTGGCATAGGATTAAAAAAAATTGATTTTTGGCGAATTTTAAGAAAATGGAACATGACAAAGAAGATCAAATTTCGAGCTCAATCAATCATATAAAGAATCCGACATCGTTAACTTCATCAAAACACAATGAATTAAATGGCCCGGGCACGTTGTCAGAATGAACGAAGACTGCACCATTAAAAAAAAGTCTTCAGTGTCCAACCAATTGGCCCACAGAGAAAAGCAGGCCAAATCTATAATGGATTGATGGCTTAGAAAAAGAATCTCCTAGTTTTGAGAACTAAGAATTGGAGAACACTAGCAGGAAGTAGGCTAGCCTGGAAAAGGCTTCTTGAGAAGGCCAAGGCTCAACATGGGCTGTCAAGCCACTGAGGAAGGAAGGAGAAACATTTACAAAAAGATGAATTAAACTTTATACTTAGATAATTGGAAGTTTTTATCAGAGATGCAAATTAATGTACATTTTAATGCACTAAAAATTACAATATTAATAGATTTGTAGCAATGACATTACACCACACTCCAAGGATTTAGAATTTTTAAATCCTGTAATTAATTAATAATCCAGCTAATATAAAATGATATGTGCCAAAGAATATGAATAGGCCTTGAGACCTCAGCTAAGTAAATAAGTCAAATAGTAAATATTTAGATATTGTAAATACATTAATTTTTAAATTCAAATTAAATCCTACTTATTTTACCATACACTTTAATGGGTTTTTTTTTTCATGTATAAAAAGGATGTTATAAAAATAACTTAATACTTAAAAAACACAAAATCTGAATTAAAGAATATATCGAAGTTTTGTTAATTGAAAATATTTATTTCAATAGACTGTTACAAATTAAAACAAATGAAGTGACTTTTACCGGTCTTATTTTGTAAAATGTAAGCCAACAAAATTAGAAAAATTTTTTTTCCTCTTCAAGACAATAGAAACATAAATGGCTTTATTTTACAAAATATTTTTGAATAGAAAAATTACAGCTAAGTAACAAATTGCAGATTTTTTTTTCTTTTAGCCATGATATTCACAGAAGAAAAAAAAATAAAAAGAAAGACTTTGAATATCTGTGAATAGAATATTTTATTTTTATTAATGCATCCCTTAAAACAGAAAAATACATGTCTAAAATGATTAAAATTCATATAACTTTTAATATACTGATTAGAAATGTGATACAAATTTAAAAAATAATAAATAGATAATTTAACTGAATATAATTTAACCATAAAAAGATTACAAAAAATTCCTCCATAGAAAGAAAAAAAAATATTTTATATTAATTTGAAATTTAAAAAAAAATCAATTTATACATACTTACTTCATATACTGGTAATTCATTTGAATTCCATGCCTTTATTCTAGCTTCATTTTTGTCTGTCACTACAACTTTTATGTCAGGACATTTTAAGGCAATTACACTACAGGTAGGACCACCAACATATCCAGCGCCAATACAACATATTTGTTTTACTAACATTGTGAACGTAACTGCAAATAATGAAACATTTTTAATTAAAAAATATGAAGCAATTATATTACAAAATACAAAAAAAAGTATTTTAAATTAGAATTATTCTTAATTTATTAAGAGCTACTTCAAAGTATGAAATTATAACAATACTTTTGGATTTTGGAGGGGCATAGCTGATGGTTGA